>BSSO01000947.1:0-27192 GCA_030267885.1 Mesembryanthemum crystallinum
AGAGAGAGAAAGAGATAGAGCGAAAGAGAGAGAGAGAGAGAGAGAGAGAGAGAGAGAGAGAGAGAGAGAGAAAACATGAGGGACGAGAGAGAAAGAGAGGGTGGTGCACAGCCTAGCCAGTCACCCATTGATCCTATATGGTTAAGCATGTCAGCCAAGGAGAAGGAGAGGGGAATTCTAGAGAGAGAAAGAGAAAATACCTAGAGAGAGTTTGAGGTGATTGTAATGAGAATAATAAACCCCATGGGTTCCTTATATAGGCATTGGGGTTGACTAGGGTTTCCTAGTTGACCTAAGCCCAATTCTACAAGCCAAGACTCTCTAGTCCAACACTCTCCTTAAGCTAATTGGGTTTTTATGGCCCGATTTAATTAAAACAAGGAATAAGCCCTTTTAATCCAGTAAAACGATTTGATTTCTAATTAAATCATTGCAAATGATAAACGATATAATTCTCAATTTCTTTAGAGGATTAATTATAAGAATTTAATATTTATTATTAAATCTCATAATTCAAATAAATCAAATAATTTAAATAAAATCCTTAAAGGAGAATTATCGTATAATTGAAGGATAATAATTTCAAATAATCTTTTGAAATAATAATTAATAATGTGGAAATATCTGGGGTATCACAAAGCTTTCTTCTCAGGAGACACATAGTAGGCCACATTGTCAGATGAATATTAAAAATTAACCCCTTATGACAAACGGGTATTGAAAAAAACTCCGGCCTCCATAAGGTATTAAAAAAAAAATGAGGTTAGCGCAGACTCACTACAATTTTTGTTTCCCTATTGGAATCTTCATTAAAATTTTCTTTTAATTATTAGAAAAAATTTGTCAGAAACCACTTATAAAATATGACCTTTNTTATACAACCACTTTATAATTTATTATTATTTTTTTTAGCGAAACCATCTTATAAAATATTTCCGTTCAGCTTCAGCCACCTTACCCTTTTTTCCGTCCAGGAAACAAAGTGAAATGACCGAACTATTCTCACATGTGGTGCACGTAGCTCATTTAAAACTAATTACCCACCCTATTTGAGGGTTGTTCGGTCATTTCACTTTGTTTTTCTGGCCGGAAAAGAGGTTAAGATGGCTGGAGTTGAACGGAAATATTTTATAAGGTGGTTTTGTTAATTTTATTTTTCTTTATAAGGTAGCTGCATAGAAAAGTCATATTTTATAAGGTGGTTTATGACAACATTTTCTAATTATTATTTCAAACCTATTTAAGAAAATAGTTAAAAAAGTTAAGTCTTTAAGAAACTGATGAAAAATAAATATATGAGTGTTAGAATTTTTTTTAAAAATATTAATTGGAGATTATGGTTGGAAAACAAAAATCATGGGAAATTTTCGTGAATTTGTGTGTTTTTTTATGCCCCATGGAGACCGGAGCTTTTTTTAACACCCATATGTCATATGGGTTTTTTCCGTTCACAAAATTCGAAAACTCGACCGTAGTTAAGAGATGAGAGTGCCGAACCACTTATACCAATCACTTATTTTTAGCTTGTCTTGTATTAGACGCGTCTCAACAAAGATAATTGATGAGCCGCCCTTAAAAGGATGAGTTTTTGCTAGAAAAGGGTAAGTTATTACTAAAAAAAAAAAAAGTAAGTTTGTACACAGTATGTTTTATCATATTAGCAACCGTTTTTATGTTTTGTAAGAAAATGGTGAGTTTTATTATATAAAAGTGTGGGTTTTCATGTTAAAAATGTTAGTTTTTGGTCCGTCTCACCAAAACAAAGATGAGACGCGTTTCATTTGACAATTTATGTATTTTTAATACTCATGTGGCATTGTGGCCGACACATAGGATTAGGCTTATAATATTGGACATTTTATTTTGGTGTTTGGCTGCGCTGGCGACCAGGGTATATTACTGCCACCACTCAGTGCAAATTCTCCAAATATACTCATAAAAATTCCCTTGAAAAAGAGTTCTGCAAAAAGAAGCCAGTCCTCCCAACTTTCCTCCTCCCGCGTTCCCACTCTCCACTCTCCACTCTCCACTCTCCATTGATCCAATTCAGTGGGAGAGTAAAGCAATAGAGAGAGAAAAAAATGGGAGCATATTGCAACGACAACATCGCCTTCATTCCTCCACGCTCCCTTCCGATGCTGGCCCAGGATGTTACTTCCTCTAAGCACATTCACGATAACATTCATGGCAACATCTACCTTGAACCGGTATTTTCTCTCTCCTCTTTCCTCTCCGTTCTGCTTTCTTACTAGGGGACTTGTTCGGTAAAACCACTAAATGGTGGCCATGGAAATTTTATCAATTTGGTCTGAACCAAAACTGTCTTACGGAAGTGTCTTTCAAATGGACGACATAACATTAATTCATTGAACTTTATGGTGTTTAGAGTTTCAATTGCCACCGCTTACTAGTGGCTAGTGTAAGATTTTTGGTGCTTTGTCTTGCGAAATTTGGATTGGCGAGATCAAAAACTACAATTGTGTGCTTAAGCAGAGTTGAAAGCTATTCTACTAGATATGAGGATTCCTATATTCCTGTAGTTGAATTGTTATTGTAAGTATATGCTTATAAGTTTGTTGATTTAAGTGCAGCTCTTGCTAAAGTTTGTGGATACCGAACAATTCCAGAGGCAAGTTGTTTCAATTTTGTTTTGGTTTTGTTATTTTTTCTTTTTTGGTTAGTGTTATATGTTCAATGATCCATTGGTGCGATTTTCTTCAATGTGTTACAGGCTTCGCGATTTAAAACAACTTGGTAAGTCACCTAAGTCAATTGTTTACTCTAACGTGGACTCGTAGTAGTTTACTGTCTTTGAATACCCTGTCCACTGCTTGACATTTGATTAAGGGCAGTCAAACAATTCCATTTAGGATCTTCTTCCAAAATTTTAGGAATATTGCTGAGTCTTCATCCTGGACATAGTTCTGGTTGCTACATTCTGAATTCACATTGTCGACTATGGCATCCCTTTTTGTTTTGTCACTATAGAATCTTTTGATTATTGTGGTGATTGTATTCATACATTTTTCGTGCATGCTTTTGTGATGATTCTATGCCATGCTGCATTTTGTTCTTTATTTGTGGCATGTCTTTGCATTAGCACCTTCACATGGTATTGGAACATCTATGGCATAGTTGAAGAGCTAAACTTATCAACCCTAACCCTTGGAACAATTTCGTTTGTTGCTTCTTAGTGCCATCTTTTGTGCCAAAGAAATAATCGGGATGATGTCCCTAGGGGTCGAGAACACTGTTGCTTTATGGAGTTTCGAAAGATAGGTTATTACTGTAATTGGCCCGAGGGTAATAGTGTTTTGGGAGGTCAAGATGACACAACCCTACTCCCAATTACTAATGATTTGGTGCAGCTCAGCCTACTCTTGACCATCCCCTTTGTTGTGGCTCTCTCTCACAATTGTGTTTCTCTTAGAAAGTGAGTAATTTAATGAAGGAAAACTCCCTAAGGTCAGAACAGAGAAGACTTGAGCTTGAGGAGCTCTAAATAGGCTAAGAAAGTCACATAAAGGAGTGACTTGTTCGATTTGAGTGTTAAGCTTAGCCTCGAACCTCTAAGGTTCCTTAGGGATGGTATGAGCTCTGAAAAGGATTAAGAATTCCCTAATGAAATAAGAAACTCAATGAAGATGATAATGCAGCAAATAAGCTCAAGTAACTCACAAAGAGCTGATATGGACATAGGCTAGAATTGATAGAGGAACACCACTATTTTAATCTAAGAACTGGTTGTGCTTTTGTGGGCTGAATATAGATTTACCATCGGCTAAAATAGCTTGACCTAAGGTTTGAGAACCACTAAAGAGGATACATATACACCACCCCCTTAGAAGCACCCCTGCCACCACAATAGCTACCACACTATTGATACATAAATGCCATGGTTTGAGAATAAACTCAACTTGTTTTTATTCAAAATCTGTCCGTTTACATTGGCTAGGGCCTGATATATATAGCACAAAATTTAGCTTAAATAAAGCCTAAGTTAAGAGAGACTTAACAATCCTTATAACACCCATATTAATTAAGCTTTGAACCTTAATGAAAACAGAAAATAAAATAGTAAGAAATACAATATGTTATAATTACACTAGATTTTGCCCGTGCGATTGCACGAGTCCATAAATACATAGAAAACTAAAGAAAATTGTTTATACAAATGTTTTCACTTTACTAAAAAATTTTAAAACACCTTATTTTTCACTAGATACATATCAAAGTTATCTAGAAATCCCTTGTAGGAAATTTTTTTTATCAACAAATCAATCTAAATAGCGAAATTAGTTATTTCCTATCTGCATGGGTCCTTTGAATGAAAGAATAAAAAATATTGGCTTGATTTTGTATTGTATTGTTATGGCTTGATAACCCATCAATGATTATTTCAAATCTATAAAAGAGAGGTAGAAGGAGCAGGAGGGTGGAAAGTAAAAACGGGTGAAACTGCTGTAATAATACAAAGGGAACAAATGCACAATTTGCATGGTTAGAGAGCGTTTACCTGTCAAAAATTATACTTCAGTAAGGTGAAAACATAAAAATACATCAACTTTGTGTAAACTTTAAAGTAGGCATAGGGCTAGAGATCCAGCACATATATTAAGGTGCAAAATTCTGCTGCTGGCCGGCCGAAATAGGGGAGGGGAAATAGAGTGACGGGACAGTTATACCTAACAGGAGATAGAGTGTGAGTGGTGATGGTTGGAGTGGTCCACTGATGGTGTGCGTTGGTAGCATTGAAACAGTGGTGGTGGTGTGTGGGTGGCCAGAAATTGCAGGGGAAGGGGAGTGAGCGAGAATCTAGGTGTGAGAGATGAAGTGGAGAAGTGGGTGAATTTCAGGAAGAGTCAAAGAAGGTTTCACTTGTTTTGGGAGCAACTAATCTCATTTCCCAAATTATTTCTCCATAACCTCTCACTATTTTTGAACCTATTCAGAATACTCTAGAACAATAAAATCTTTACTACTGTTTAAAACAATTAAAATTTTAAACCTTCCATAATTGTGGTTTTACATTTGACTATTAAAATAAGGGAAAATCAAAGTTGATAGGTAAAATCGCTATTAAGTATTATTCAGCATTGATGAAGTAATTTCCATAATTAATATTCCTTTCTTTTAATTTTTGAAAGTCAAATTTGAATTTTGAAGAGGGTTTTAGGAGGGAAAGCAATGTGGTATGGGTATTTGACAAATGGAGCTCTCCCATCACTCCAACCACATTGCTTTAATATATATTATATTATAGATAAAGGGTTTCCTTAACATGAAGGAAACCACCAAAAGTGCCCTTTTAAGCTGCTGTAGGGCTGCTACTGCTTGCTGCTACTGAGGACCAATAAGAGAAGAGCTAGCCTTGGTGAGTAAAAAGGCTATGCACCACTAGGATAGGAGAGTTGGACTGCTATTAGAGATGCTGATTCAGCAGCTGTGAGCTTGTTGAAATAGAGCTGCTGGAGGGCTTTCTTGGGCTGCGTTTGATGAGGGTGATCTGGACTAACCAAAGAGACCCTTTATGTGAGGTAAAGGCCTTGGACTTGCTCTTTCACGAACTGGTAGGGTAGGTCTCTCAAGACTGGTTTAAGAAAGAGAACTGCTAACTCATTAAAATGTTGAGCGGCCTGCTTTGTCACACTAGCTATTTATTCACCAGCTGGCTTCTTTTCAATCCTGTAGAATGAGTTATTTAACCGATAATAATTGATCTTAAGTATATCATGGGCTAATTCCACCCTTGAAGAAAGATTGCAACTCATCTAGATAGTACACAGAGCTGAGAGCAAGGCCAAAGGCCATTTGTGAGCTGACCAGTGCTTGGGCGGGATGGCAACTTAATGAATTGATGTGATGAGGATTATCACCACCTCCCTGGAATGGTATTAAGTAAGAACAACCGCCCTTGATAGTTTCTTGTTCATATCATGAGCACAAACACTTAAGTGATCACAAACAAAATGTAATAACAATAACAAATGAATCTAACGAAATTAAGGAATAAACCTTAGAATTAAATGTCATTCCTTTCATGTTCATCTGCTTCTAAATTGCTCATAACCTGCCTTATATATAAGAGGACATCTTCTCTTGAATGCTATCAGGCTAATTTGTCAAGTGCAGTCCCAGACTTCTATAATAGCACCATTTTAGGCTTGTGCAATGCTGAGAATATTACTGAATGATCATGACCCCTTAGAACCTCTTGGACTTATATATATAGATGCAAATCAAGACTAGTGTAAAGGTTTCCAGGAACATGCACATACAAATATTTTGGAAAACTGGGAATGAAATAAATGAGAAGCCTAGGTTCTTACTGCAATTTTCAAAATACAAATTGTTTTGGTTTCAGGTGTGGCCAATATGGTATTTCCTGGGGCTGTTCATTCTAGATTTGAGCACTCTCTCGGAGTTTACTGGCTTGCTGGACAAGCTGTTCATACGCTTCATAGTCGTCATGTACGTACACTTAGCCTCTTTCTATGTGCATTGAATGCTTTTGAGCTGTTCATGATTGTGATTCTCTTAGCGCGCGGAGCTTGATATTGACAACTTTGATCTAAGGACTGTTAAGCTTGCTGGTAAGCACTCGTATATTCTTTATTAGGGGGTGCTTGGATTAGGGGTATAAATTAAGAAGGTAGTGAAAGAAACCAAAGAGGGTGGAGGTGGTGGTACGTGAGAAAATGTGGTGGAGGAAGGTGGAGCAGAAGGGATATATCACCCAACCCCCCTAGAGTAAAATTTCTCGCCCTATATCCCTTCTCCTTCTCCTCCTTCCACCATAATGTATCCCCCACCACCACCTCCACCCTTTCAATCTCACCCTTTAATTTCATTCCACTACCTAATTTATTCCCCCATTCGAAGCATGCTTAGAGAAATAAGTGTTTGTAGCCTGTGTTCTATTTTTTTTTTTTTTTTTTTTTTTGATTTTTTTAATGATTCCTTCTTACTTTGCTTAGGTTTGCTACATGATGTGGGCCATGGGCCTTTTAGTCACTTGTTTGAAAAAGAGTTCCTTCCTCGTGTCCTTGATGGTGACAAATGGTAAGTTTTTATACCTGAGATAGCTTGAGCTCCCTGCTTTAGGCTAAAATTTTTACAAGCTATCTTGAAGTAATGAAGTTCCAAAAGGGCTGTTCCCATCTCGTTTTTGTTGATTAGTTGTCTGCAGCGACTCGCCATTTGCAATAATTAACAAGTTTCCAGAATGCAAGATTAACCATATATTATTTGCCACAATGGCTACAGAGCCTTCTATATGACTACTATGTTTTTGGTGTATCTTCCAGATTAAAGTAGTTAGGTGCTTCGGTTGGGGCACCCCTAGTAACAGTAGATAAGTCGATTTTTTTAAAAACAAAAAAACAAAAACAAAAAAGAACTTACTCATTGGGGGCACCTAACCATTTGCCCTTCCCAAATTAAGCTGATGACCAAATGATAATTATTCAGCAATTGCATCATCCTTTGTAATATATCAATGCGTTGCCAACTTACACTCGATGAAGTGACATCCTTCATATGTGTTTCCCTTCTTTGCCTGACGAAGAAGGGAATAAAGGTATGCGTATCAATTTTAAATCAGTAAGGGGTCAAATCCTTCTCATCATCATTTTCATCACCACCACGGCACCACCTTCATCCTCAAAGTGACAAGTTTTGTGTGATAAGGTTTCTCCTCCATAACTCTTATGCTATCCTTGGGTAAGGGGTTCAAATCCTTATGTCTTATGTTGAGTTATTTTAATGCTTTTAGACATTGCTATCAGCAGTCCCTTTGTTATCTTTGAAACAGTCTATAATTTGTTTTTTACGACACATAGAAATAGTGCAGTTAAGCGAGGAAAAGGTTAAAGTTAGGGTTCGCAGTGAAGAAATCAATGTTAATGTGATTCTGATGGAAATGTTGTTCAAATGTCAATTTTGGCCCGTAGGTAATAGTAAGATTGTTAAATATACAGATATGGATATCCTTGTCTGGGAATGTTATTTTTGTACATATTTAAAGGTCTGCAAAAAGAAGAAAAAAAATGCAACAACAGCTTAATCAAATTAGTGCAAGGGTGTACATCATTTATAGTTGATCACTTGATTGTGATAGGACCATAGTAGCACATGATGGATAGTTCACCATGTAGAAATATCCTCATGTGGGTGGCAAGACCTTACTGGAGTGAAGTCTAGGCCCTGCCTAATTCTAGTAGAAATAGAAAATTGTACCTTGGTCCGTTGGTCCCTATACCTGCACATTGTGATAAATCATAGATATCTGGTCTTCTGACTCATATATGTACATTTCAATTCTAGCAAGAAAACCTTAAGGATAAAGCTTTCATCAATCAAGGAAGCTAACAAAACGTTATCATATGCAACTGTTATTGACTATCTAATTGTGTGGTGTCGAATGAATGAAGCAACTAGTCCATTTTAAAAGACGAAAAGGATTGCGCTTGGAGAAATTAACTACTTACAGATTAAGGCATCTTTTCCCTATTTTATTAATTAGAAAGGAGTTGTTTGAGTGTAATTTCACTGCATACAACACTTCTGAGGATGTAGTAGATATTTTTTCCCTCTTTCTCTAATTAGAAGATAAATCTCAATAAAACTCAAAAGATAGCAGGTAATATTTGAGAACTACTGTAGATTTATATACGCTCTTTAATGTAGCTCATGTTTTTTACTTCCCATTTTCTCTCGTTGAATGTCATTTTCTGAAATTACGGAGAAACTGAATGAGTGGGACTCTGGAGTTACTGAAGATACTTCTCTTCATCAGTGGCCATTGGGTATAGGTAGGTAATGTACTTTTCTTTTGAAGAGTTTAAGCATATTAGAGTGAGAGAAAGTAATCACAGCCTAGGATGATAACATGTCCCCAGAGAAGTATCTAACTACAATTCTCAGTGACTCAGTGAGTGACACCCCTTTGACAGCACCCATTGCCTTACCCATAGTGAAGCCAAATACAAAACCCTATGCAACACAATTTTACATGAATGGGACACACGAAGATACGAGAATTACACCACAAACACTTTAAAGTAGCCATAGCACAACGCCAAAGTAGCTTTCCCTCCTTCCCCCTCTCCACTTCACTATACCTAGTTAGCAAATGTAGTGTGACAGTGGCAGGAAAATCCAAACTCCCCCATAACAGCAAATGTTGCCACTATGCAGCTAAAGTACAGTGTAGTAATAGTATGCAGACGTACCGTGGTCGATCTAGGTCTACTCTGTTGAAACATGTTAACCTTGCTGAGAAACATGGTCCAAACAAACGGCCGCACCTTAAGGGGACCTTAGTCTTCCATATCAACTTAGAATCATGGAAAGGGGGGATAAGATGAATGGAGGCTTAGGTGATAGTGGAGATTAAGAAGTCCCTCCCCCCCTCCTCCCCCGAAAACGTATCCTCTATCCAAATCCGAATTCCCACTTCTAAGGATTTTTCCAAAGATGGAGATCCCTCATTTGCTGGAGCAAAATTCAGCAATTGGAGCATTGTGCAGTGTACAGTTGGTAAACCCCCAGAAACATGGAATTTAGGTAATCTATTTTACCATCACTGAGTGAAGATAAGAAACTTAAACTTTCAAGATCATCTATATAATATGCTTATTGCAAGGGGCATCATATCCAATTCAGAGGCAGCTTGATATACTCATTTTGCACTTTGCACAAAAAATCTCCTTCTACCAAATCAGTTCGTTTTCGAAGCTTGAATATCGAGGAGGTTTGCAGATGAAAGGAAACTAATGTTTAAAGATGAAGGAGAGGGTTGTAACTAACATTTAGAGAAAGTAGAGAAGGTAAAATTCATCACTTCAGATGGGTATGGGTCTTATGATGTTCTAGTGGGTGAGGTACATCAAATTTTTTATGTATGATTTATATCATGGTCCTAACTGAGACTTGCTTTGTAGCTAATGTTTGTGACCTTGAGATCTGTAGCTCAAATTCTGGTTTTAACAATGGGTCTTAATTAGCACGTTGGCCAAAGCCTCTTTCCTGTTTGCGTTTTCTTTTTTCTATGTTTTCTCTAAGGTGTAACTTGGAGCAAATGTGGCATTATGCTGGTAGGATTTGTTGAGTCAATTCATTTTGGCTACTAGCTATCAGAGGTTTTGGTTATATCTGGTTGCACGAGTATGGGTTCCTATTGGGTATGATTGGGTTTTTGCTGGTAGTGGGTTTTGGATCAATTTGTGTCTATATTGGGGTTTTGAATCAACTTGGGTCTGGTTAATTTAGGTTCTACCTACTCTGTTTCGGATTTCAAATTGTACAACTTTCATAACATCTGCATTGCATTCCCTCTTTCATTTGGATGAGATGATAAAGCTCTCTACTTCACCATTTGGTTCGTTGATACTTAATCTTTTAGAAAGTGAGCATAAGGTTCTTAGATNTAAGATGAAAAGACGAATACCGATGACTAGTTATGATAGCTAACAGCCTAAAACAAGTGCAAAATACGCTGTTGTAGCTTCGAGTATAGAAGCTTACTTCGTAGACCGGCCATTGAATCTCCTCTCTTTTTTCAGGTCTTATTGCTGCTTCTTGAAATTTATTATTGTAATAAGAAGTAGAGCCTAAACTAGGCGTGCGTATCGGCAAGTACATATCAATTTTTAAGGTTGGCATATGTGAAATCCCGGTATGTCAAAGGGTGTTCGATACGGCCGGTAATGGGCAATATAGACGATAGATATCGATAAATGGCCAATACCAAAATTCACCCTGCAAAGACTGTGACTCGTTAGACAAAACCCATATCAGTCCGAACCGTAACGCTGCGACGGTTACCTTGGGACGTATACCGTGATCTTGAACCTGGTAGTCTGGTACCAACATGTCAAGTCTAAGCAACTTAAGTCATTCAAATTTGTATTTGAGTACATTTAGAACTTTTTATATTTAAAAGTTTATCATTTTTTTCTTTGAGTTTTCAAGTTATGTTCACCACAGACTTTTTTGGTGGTTTGGGATTTTAGATCATTTTAGTTTGTCTGAATATGGATTTCAGGTAAATTACCATATGGGTTTACTCGGTTTTAGTTGTAATGGAATCAAGTCTTATGGGGTTCAAATCACGTGGTTATCGAGAATTGGTTGAATTTTCAGTTGGGATCAGATCTTGTGGGTTTTGGGTAATAATATTTTGATATATTTTCAGGTGTGGGAAGGTTAGGAGTTGGATTTCGGGTTGGTTTTATGGGGTCATGTCAGGTTTTGCCAGGTCCGATACTAGTTTGGCTTTTCTCTCAGCACTCTCTATTTACTTCGTTATATCCGTGTTGTACTTGGATAAACAACTAGGTTTATTATTTTAGGCCCCGTTCGGAATGGTTTTGTGTTCTAAGTTTTCAAAATTTTAAAAACAAAAATCCGTTTTGGTTTTGAGGTTTCAGTTTTGTTGTGTAATTTCAGATTTCCAAACAGTTTTTTTTTTTTTTATCTTCTAGATAGAAATTAGGAGTTGAATTAAGAGGGGAGAGATAGGGAAGAGAGAGAAAGGGGAAAAGAGTGAGAGAAAGGGAAAAGAGAGAGAAACGGGGAAAGAGTGAGAGAAAGGGAGAAGAGAGAGAAAGAGTGTGTGTGTTACGGGTGCAGAGGTGAGAGAGAGTGAGAGAAAGGGGGAAGAGAGAGAAAGAGAGGAGAGAGAGAGAGAGAGAAAAATTACAGTTAACGTGAGTGAGGGAGGATCAGGAGAGAGAGGGATGAGAGAGAGTGAGCAGGAGAGAGAAAATAACATTTCACAACTAAAAACACAATTACAAAACCGTTTTTTTTGGTTTTCAGATTTTTTATCTCAGTTTTCAAATTCATAAAAATCTCACAACTCAACCCAATTTTGCCAAACATGTTTTGGTTTTGAAATTCAATTTGAAAACCAAAAACTCACAACTTGCAATCACCCCGAACGGGGCCTTAAGTTTTCTTGGTTCTTAAATTGGAATATTACAATGAATAACTTGACTAGTCAGACCCGATACTTTGTTAATTCTAGTTACCTATATTTGTTTGTGTTCGCTTCTTTTTGGCATTCAAGGTGTATTTCTGCATTTGTATATCATTCTAGTCTTCTGACCTTGCCTATTTTCAGCCTTAACATTATGCTTGCCCTTTTTAGGTGCCATGAACAAATGTCTGTGAAGCTAGTTGACCACATTGTCGATGAGCACCACATTGATGTTGACCCTGCTATTCTGAAAAGAGTGAAAGTAAGCTGCATTTAGTATGCATTTTCACATGTTATTTGGCTTCACGGCTTTCTCTTTTGTGCTACTTATATTGAACTTTCTCATGGTCTGAGAAATCATAGGACTTTGTTGACCTCCCAGAGCAAGCTAACACTGTCGCTAAGTAAAGATACTGATAATATGATTGAACTTCTGTCATTTTATATGGCTGTGTGATGTATGATAAAACTGCTGTCCTCAACTGCTAAGGAGTTATAGGAGCTATTAACATGGTTGCTACATCAGCCTAGTTAATGTCCTACTTTTGTTGCTTTTGATGATAATATTAATAGATAATGAATATAGATGAGAACGGTGTATAGGGCAATTGTGGAAACTATCAATTTGAAACTAAGCCTGCATTGAAAGATGCTGGGGATGCTAGGTCTCAAGGTCAAACCAAATTCCTATGTGAATGTGATAGAAATAACAAGTACATGAGGAACGGGTATCTCATCATTCAGACGACTTAAAATCTAATGTTGTTTTATATCCAAGCCAAAGCACTCATGTCTACTACTCACATGAAGAGTGTAAGTTAATACAAGCTGGAATATTTTTGAGTCTTAGGGGCGCTTTGATTAGGGAGGTAGATTAGAGGGGAATGGAGGAAGTCAAAGAGTGAAATAAGAGGGTGGAGATGGTGCTAGGTGATAAAATGTGTGGAGGAAGGTTGGAGAAGAAGGGTTATAGGGGGGATAAATTACCCACCAACCCCCTAGGGTAAAAAATTCCTCCCTATGTCCCTTCTTTTCATCCTCCTTCCACCATAATTTATCCCCCACCACCACCCCCATCCTCCATGTTTGCTCTTTAATTCCATCCATTACCCCTCTAATTTATCCTCCAATTCCAAGCAAGCCCTTAATGTTAGGTCCAACAGTGCTTTTTATTACAGTTTTATTGTTTCCTTGAGTGGATAAGCTAATTTATGCCAAACTCAATACCTCTTCCACATTGTCATATCTCGTGCTATGTCGAATTTCTGAAATTACATCAAGTTCGAACTTTAGCTTTGCCATTTCTTTCAAGGTTGACATCTGGGACTTCAAATTAAAATAAGTTCTTCAGATTTTAAATTGTTGAACTTGTGCCATCTTATTGTGGCTTTTGATCTTCAACCGTTATTCTCCATAGAGAAGGGCAACCTTGTGGTTACTCTAGTTTTGAAGTATGGATATTACGGTGCTTCAAATTATGGATTGAATAGTCTTCCATTTCCATAACAAGAGCAACCTTTTGTTTTACAGTTCTTCAAATTCTGGATTGAATAGACAACTTTTTTTTTTTTTTTTTTTTTTTTTTNTGAATAACATCAAACTGGATAGTAGTTATACCGTCTTCAAGGATGCTATTTTCAATAGCTAAGCAAAAAGTATAGTAATCCAATATTATTTATAGATGTTTACATCAAACAGAGAAGTTCAACACTGCTGTACTACTCCTAGTAACTTCTACTTGGTTTCTGCATGTGTACTTTTTTCTTCAATTCTATGTTGAGGGTGTGCGCGTAGAATTGCTGCCCAAAGAACTAGAGAAATCTGTAATATAACTACTGATATTAAAGGATTTTCATCTCACCGCACGCAACAGGCTGATATGTAACATTATTTATAACATGTTGTTTCGTTGTCCATGGCAGGCTGTTGAGTAACCCCATCAACCATTGTTATCAACTAGAGAAAGTATTATGATTCATAGTATAGGAAATTCCTTTACTTATATTTTGGCTTTTACAAATGTACAATATCTCTTTCTTTCATATAATGACGGTGCAAAAGTACATTTCAGTGTTTGAATTATAATACATATATCAAGGAAGACTTGCTCAAACTTGAATTATAAATTGGTTTCTTGAGTCGTGATATGAGCTGCTCTATTTTTCAACCGTCCCTATAGTATTGTTGGTCGTGTGCCTTTAAAGCATAATGTTTTGTTGCACTGATTTGAACTTTCACCAATTCCTGTACAAGTGCATATATAGCTTGGTGTTTTGTATCCTTTCTCTTAGCATCACTATTTTTAAACTCTATGCAGGAGATGATACTTGCTAGCTCAGAATTTTCGTTACCGAAAGTAAGTGTTTTCTCCATTGTTCTGCTGTCACTTCCATTTATAATTATTCATTTGCTATATCTAAATCATTGATGCCTTTACCTAATATCAACAGAGCACAACAGAGAAGCATTTTTTGTATGACATTGTTGCCAATGGGCGTAATGGTATAGATGTTGACAAGTGAGTTGGATTTTGGTATTTTACTTGCATGTAAACACAGTTTGTCCTTGTGCATAACTATAGTAACGTTGCTGAGCCTCGATTGAAATGCAGGTTTGATTATATTGTCCGTGATTCCCGAGCTTGTGGCTTAGGCTGCAACTTTGAGTTCAACAGGTTATTTTCTAAAAATGGTCTAGCTCAATAATGAGTCTGCAGGATGATTTTACGGAAAATGGTGTACTGAATTTTTGATTCAGGAGTTCGATGTTAAGCTTAGACTTGTTCGCCTGTCCAATGTAGAGGGTTAAGTTTGGACGTTAAGTTGAACTATAGGACTACATTAGCAAATCCCTCTTAAGTAGGATAAAAGAATCAATGTTCTGACCATCCCTTTTGTTCTTTTTCAATGCAGGTTAATGGAGCAAATGCGGGTTTTGGATGATGAAATATGCTATCCTGCCAAGGATTGTGAGTACTAGCTGGCTGTTTTGTTTGTGTACCCTGATAATAGTGATGCATCCGGCTTAATATCAATCATCTTGTTAGATCTTACTGTTTACAAGTTATTTTCTGCTCGTGCTGATCTCTATCGGACGGTGTATACACATGCAAAAGTGAAGGTATAGTGTACAAATATTTAACCTCACATTGTACTCTTCCTTTGTCCGGTTCTGTCAAATATAACAATGACTTAATGCAGGCAATTGAGCTTATGATTGTAGATGCCCTTGCTGAAGCAAATTCGTATCTAGAAATATCTTCGTACATTCAGGAACCATCTGAATATTGGAAGGTTCACTTCGAGGACACTCATACTCGTCAACAAAATCCTGTTGCGTATTGTGTATTAATCTTTTTGACCACTCGCACCAATGCAGTTGGATGACACAATAATTAAAACCATTGAGACAGCTCCTGATGAAGAACTAAAACAAGCCAAGAATTTGATGAAACGCATCAGGAGGAGGGATTTGTATCAGGTATGGTCTCTTATTGGAGTGAGTATTTCTGTTTCTTCTACAGAAAGGGGCTAAGGCTAGTCTTAGAAAAGAACTCTACTTATTTTCTGTTTCTGCATTGTGACTTTGTGAGATCTCTTTCGCTTCGCCTTATGGGAGTTAGGGGGGAGTGTTTGTTTGTCCTGCCGACATCGAGAGTCTCTTGCAGATCCATTTTGTTGGCTTAGGGCGGGGCAAGGAACACAAGTTGCTTTGGAGGTGTGCCTTCATGGCACTTCTATGGTGTGTTTTGTTGGAAAGGAATTCTCGTATCTTCACGGGGATTTCTCACCCAGTAGAGTTTGTTTGGGGCCGCATCGTTTATATGGCCTCTCTTTGGGCCAAAGCGACTGGGACTTTTTGGGGGCACACCCTCAATGACATCCAACGTCACTGGGTCATTTGTAACTTATTTTCTTTTGAGGACTCCCTGTCCTCCCTCTTTGTAATCTTCTGCTGTTATCAATATAATTTTTCTTTATCAAAAAAAATATGTTCAAGACATCAGTCTCTTCCTAAGAACTCTAATTTGTTTATCAAGTTGTCGCACTCTTCTTGTGGCAGTACTGCAATGGATACTCTGTTCCCAAGGACCAGCTAGAACACTTCAAAAATGTCACTCCTCAAAATATTATATGCTCACAGGTCAGAGCTTTTTCCATCTTGTGGATGCATCTTTATTTGTGGTTTTCTTGAGCTCAAGATGTTTTATGTGCTAACAAATGCATTTTTTAAAATCATGGGAGTAACCAAACAGAAATCTGGTGGAGTGACGCTGAAAGAAGAAGATATTGCAGTGAGCAATGTTAAGATTGATCTGACTCGTGGGAGGCTTAATCCTCTTGAGCAGTAAGTAATAAAAACAGTGGAACTATTTGTCAATTCCAGTTTATGCTCTTTCACTTTTCCCAAGTAACTTACGTATTTTTGTCTTCTTTTCGTATGCTTTGCTGTTGACTCATTATCCAGCATCAATTTTTTCCAGGTATTATATATTTCAATGTACTGAAAATACTTTCTTTTTATTCATTATGCTCCCCAACTTTGTCAAGCCACTTTAGCATCAGTTGGGATTGATCACGTAATATTTCCCTGCAATCTGGTTTTCCCCTTTTCCTTTGTCTGGTTTTCGGAATGGATGGAAAGTAATATTCAACGGAAAATTATTTTGTTTTGAAGAAAGGAAATTGTTTTCCTTTTGAAGATGGCGGAAGTTGTTTTTCAATCTGAAGGCTATGCTTCATTTTCCATGCCTCCCTCTCCTCCTTTCAAGTGATTTATCTGCTCTCTCTCTCTCTCTCTCTCTCTCTCTCTCTCTCTCTCTATATATATATATATATATATATATATATATATATATATATATATATCTGATTATATCTCTCTTCCATTTTCTTCTCTTTCCTCCTCCTCCCTTTATCCGTCCAAACCTGATCCCCTCTCTGTCTCTGTGGCTCTTTACTTATTTCTAAACCAATCAGAAATCTCTCATTTGCTCCAAATTTTGACGAAAATCATTCATCACTCAAAAGAGAATCAAGCAAAAATTTGATTTACCACAAATCTTCAAGTGTCAATGGCACCTGGTTAGATTGGCTGAAGAATTGCTCGCGGATAGAGGATCTAAGTGTTGAACACTAAATTTTCACTAAATTAAAAGAATAAAAAAAAGGGGGGGCTCCACAATAATATGTTGCACCAACGAACATAGGATATGAGCCCTCAATCTGCTGTCAATTAACTGCTATCGAAAAAAAATAAAAAAAATAAATCAGAAATTGAAAACATGGGTTGCAATGGCTGTTAAACTAGGATTAGTGGAGGGGCAGTTTTCTTGAAATTATGAGCTGGTGGCAGCCCTGATCAGTGGGCAGTTATCTTGGAGTAAACTCCTATAAAAGGGGCTGGATATTCTGGCAGATAGATAGAGGATAGGGGGAAAAAAAAACAAAAGGAAAAGGGCTGAGAGTTAGATAGCAAAAGAAAAGTAGAGAAGAGAGTAAGGAATGTGGTTTCAGAAACTAAGAGAGAAGAGAAGAGAAAAAGAAGAAAACAGTAAAAGAAGGTAAAAGAATATTCAAGTCCATCCCCTTCACATTCTTGCTTCTAAAACCAAGTCTATCCTTTCTTTTTCTCCTTTTTGATTTACTCTCCTTCAAATTCTGAAATTTAACTTCAGTTCCTCTATTGTTCTCCTCTCAAAATTGGGTCGAAAAAGTATCAAAATTACAATCTGTTTTCAATCTGTTCTGTTATGGCTGTTTGGAACATGTTTTCAGTGTATTTCCTTCCGATTTACATCAAAAAAATATGTGGGTTTGTCTTCTGTTGGTGCAATTTACATCACAACCTGTTGTTTAAAACAAGAGATTTTTCTTTCGTCATGACAGCCTCTTCAATCAACATACATTTCTTCTATCAACTGTGTTTTCCTTTCTTAGTTTTAGGAGGAAGCAGCAAAGTGAGTAAATTTCCATGGTTGAAATCAGAATTTTCATGGCTAAAGTGAAAAGAAAAAGTGGCTGGAAGACAAAACAGAAAATACAAATGACAAGAACAGACCTGAAATCACAAGGTTTCAAACATGCCTTAAAGAAACCACAAGGTTTCAAAACCTGCCTCAAAGAAACCACAAGGTTTCACAAATATCTCAAAACAGAGGACTCCTACCGTGAAACTAAATGGTTCAGGAAGTTAGATCATAAATTCATGGGAAACTAAAAGCCTAAAACAAATCTGGAACTTTTTTTCTCCAGGTTGTGATCAAATAGAAACCATATGGTTTCATATAATTCAAGGAAGATCCTTAAGGAATCCCCAAAATCTGAGAATGGGTAACAGGAAACCATGTGGATCCACATCCTTATGAAACCTGAAGAGCCTAAGAACCTAAGGAATAAATTGAAACCCATCTGGTTTCATGTCTATTCTTAATGATTGGGATAAGAATCCTAATGCAAGTAAATTTTGTTTCCAAAAATCTGGAAATCAAGTTTAAATTTAAAGAAGTTGTTATAAACTTGGAAACCAGGTTTAATTGAAATAGGACTCTTTTGAAACTCCTAGTTATACATAATCTGCTTTTCCAGCAGCCTTTAAGCCCCTAAATATCAGTAAAATAGAATCTTTTTGGGCTCAAAATTAGCCCAAAGATCAACCTATGTTTCAACTTGTATTTAACAATAAGCACTCATATAAATATACTGTTTTGAAGTTGAACCAAAAGGCCAAGTCAAAAAAATAAGAAAATTATAAAATGTTTCTAAAATAAATACAGCAAGCTAATAAAGCAAAAATAGCAAAATAACACAACACTCATGTCAAACGAACTACCATCGGTTTGACCCCCTCTAAAGGGGTATGTAGGCAACTCATCAAATATGAGTATAACCCCAAAAATTGATCAAACACCTAAATCTGTACCAACGACTAGTCGGAATCAAAGGGTTTTCTCTTAAACGGGGATGTAACCTAAGTGTTTAAACACTATAGGTAGGGTCGTACCTAAATACCAACGTATGTCATATATGTTGGGAGATTATGTTAGCATCTTAAAGATAAATTTTTTGCTCAACACTAAGCATAAGAACTGGGGCACGGTGGCGGCGATGGTCATGGTGAGGAGAGACCAAATGAGAAGGAGAGGAGGGATTGAGGACATGGTGTGATGGCGGTAGATTTTTCAACAATCGGTCTCTTATCAGGCCACCTGAGATATTTGAGGCAAGTACTGGGCAAACAAAAAGTAGTATTGTGCAAGCAAAAAACAGTATTAGAGTGGTACTGGATAAAAGAAAAGTGATGGAGTACTAATTTTTGGGTTGTTAGGACCAATTTTTGGCTTACCAATACCATTTTATAGACTACCAGCACAGTCCGCCTAATATGATATTTTGTGTTTTTCCAATCAAACAACATGAATTACATTTGTAGTTAGATTTTCCACTAAAATTTTCAAAATCATTTTCCATCCAACCAAACACTTCGAAGGTCGTACTCTGCTGTGATTTGGCTTTTAAACGAGTTCTTCCCAGGTTTGATGTTGAATTTTGCAAATTTCTTTCACATGAAAATGAATGATAAGGGAGATGGTAGTGGACATGTTTAACATGGATACGTGTGGCGGTGATGGTCGTGGTGAGGAAAGAGAATGAGAAGGATAAGAGGGAGTGGGGAGTGGGGACGTGGTGTGATGGTGGTGAATTTTCAAACCAAGCAACAGATATTACAATGGTAGTAGATATTCGAGTGAAATTTTCAGTTGAAATCATTTACTATCTAACTAAACATAGCCCGAGTCATGTTCTGCTCTTCTTTCCACGTCTGATGCTGAATTTTGCAAAATGCATTTATTTGAAATGAATGACAAGGGACATGGTATTAGGATCCATATGTATGTGCTATTATTTCTTCCTTTATTTTTTGTCATTGTTAAGGCTTTTTATATCCTGTTAGTAATATTAGGTGGACTTGGCTCGAAGTGTGATACGTATCTAGGTGTCAAACATGACAACATTTTGAAAATTTGCTGGTTTCAGCTTAAATAAAGTGTCGAGTTTCCGTACACATGTCCGAGTGTCGAGTACCCATGCCCAAGTGTCCAGTATTCAACACATGTACTCCAGGTAAAATGAAGAGTCCGTATAACATAGCCTATTAGTCATGACACGCTTTATACTTCACATTTAACAGTAATATGCCCATGTTGAATATGAAAAAAAAAAAAAAAAAAAAAAAAAAAAAAAAAACACTGCAGGGGATAAATGTGAGTTTGGGACATGGCATGTCTTTAATTCTGCTATGATGTATATCAATCCTCAGATTCGTACCTCATAACCACACCCAAGAAAAGCAGTTGCCAGCACATTAAGGCTATTAGGATAGTGGCCTTTACCTGAAAGCAGTAATGTGTTGTTTATGTCGCATCAGAAAGGGTGAACTCAGCATATCTAAGTCATTTTCCCGGTAAAATAGGCTACCTATGGTTTATTTTTGTTTTGTTTCGTTTGCGTTTTTTTTNTTTTTTTTTTTTTTTAAATGCTGAAACACTGTGCTGTGTCTTTGCTTGTTCATGAGGAACCTCATGACATTGCTTTCTTGTTCTAGTTCTCTTTAGTCATATGGATGTGAAATGATATGCTCAATTTTCCTTCCAAGTGCCAAATCAAATATTCTATCAAAGTGGTCCTTTCTTATTGCTGCTAATGTGTTTTTGACCAAGGTTATAAACTATAAAGGAAACTCACAAGGTTATTTATATTTGACCACCACGTTACCCAGCTACAGGCAGGACTAGGAGAGCCTCAGAGAAGGCACTGGGGTAATATGTATGGTATAACTGTGAATGTTTGCTACTGCAGTATACATCAAGTGATGTTTACAAGCGAGTCTATTGGCTTGTCTTTATTGATAATTCAAGCTCGTGATTGAAGCACTTTAAGCAAATGAATTATTTTCTTCCGACTTTCCATTTGGCATGGCCGATTTTCTTTCCAGCAGATTACCGCAAGTTTTTCGTCTTCCTCCACACATCTATCTTTGATGACCCTTCTTTACTATTCAGGATCACTATAGCAGTGAAAAGTTCTCAATACCTGATGACCGCATCAGTCACTTGCTGCCTGCATGTTATCAAGACATGATAGTGAGGGTCTATGCCAAAAAACCAGAACTGGTACGTTGGTTCCCTTTCTAATCATCTTTCTTTCTCTTGCTCCCCCTTTGATTCTCCCCATTACTCTTGCATAAACAATTTGTGAACTGTGAACTGTGATGGGGATGCAGATATTGTCTTGATTCATTATCTGTTTTGGTACAAAAACACAGGTAGATGCAGTATCTGAGGCTTTTGAGAACTTTCAGATGCATACTTATGGTATTAAACCACAAGTACACCCAACACCAGATAAGCGAAGGCGGAGGTTGTGAGTCTCCCTATTTGACGTGCCTGCCTTTCCATTCTTCCAAACTCAAGTAGATAGTTACATGTTTAACGTTTCAGCACAGAGTAATATTATGGCAAATTCTTGTTTGAGACGTGTCTCATCGAATTGTTAGATGAGACGCATGAATAATAAGGGTTTGTGGGTTGAGCCTAGATCTACTTCTTGAAGTTGGGGTAAGTGGTGGGCTCATTGAGACTAGTCTCATTAGAGACTAGCTGTAATATTATTTACAATGTATATTTTTAACTTGGGTCCAGTCCCATAACATCGCATTTCACTATCCCCATATGCAAGCATGTTAGAGGTTAAAGATGTACGAAGTAGAGAATTTTCACACTAGGTTACTCTATGATATTTCATGTAAACGGGCAAATCTTTCGGTTTCGGTTTCTCTGTAATGTCTAGATGATTCATCAATCAATACTTCTTTTTTTTATTTGGTTATATTGTTTCACCTTTTTCGGCTTTAAATTTCTTATTTTGTACTCCCTCCGTCCCATTATTATGTTTGCAAACCATCAAAATTTTTGTCCCACAATTATCTTTCAAAACCAAATAAATCCCCATATCATCCCTAAATTATCCCTCTACTATCTAAAAAATATACTCCCTCCGTCTCAAAATATCTGTCGCTTTACAATTCCAATACAACATTAATTGCTCATTTTCCTAATGTACCCTTGTGGTTTATTACTAATTTTACTTTCCAATGCACCTAGTTATAATTAAGACAAAGGTAATAGAGTCAAATTGCCTTTAACTATCTATAAAATTAATAATCTCCTTAGTATGTGTGAACAACAGTTATTATGAGACGGAGGGAGTAATAAAAAACTATTTTTTCTCTCTCCAATCACTCTCTCTCCAACTACTCTCTCTCTAATCACTCTCTCTCTCTCTCTCTCTCTCTCTCTTCTGATTTTATATCTCTCTCACATCCAATTATTTATTCTCCCTATTTCACAAGGTCAAAAATCGTCAAAATTTCCCTCATAAATTCTTGTACCAATTTTGGTTTGGAAACGTAATAGTAGGACGGAGGGAGTACTATTGTATTAACAATTTAAGTTAAATATGAATAAACCCAAATCAATCAGGAATTTAAAAAATTTCAATTGTAATTGGGTAAAGGTTAGTAACATAATGGAAGACAATATAATAAACAATGGTCCCATATATTTTTACTGACCTTAAACTTGACGAGTTTTATAGGTCGGAGGGAGTAATTAATTAGAGAATATTGCTCGGTTAATGAACTAAATAGCACAAAATGACCAAATGAAAGCTTTGGAGAATGAAAACAAAACAATGTGTTAGGAGTGGAGCATAAATTTGTGCAAGTATAGAAAGTGAGAGAGAGCAAGAGTCGAAGAGGAGCAGTAAGGAGGCTCACCCGGGCGGGCGAGACTGGGCAAGAGAGAGCAGCAAGCTCTCGACATCCCTGCTCGGGCGGGCGGAGCTGGCAGCGAGCAGTGCACATCTTCGCCACGGTTTTTTTGTCTTAGTTTTGTTTCTATATTTTGTACTTGATATTTTTAGCTTATCTTTTAGCAATTATTCCTAATATAATTAGATTATCTTCTAAGGTGTTTTGGGTAGATTGGAAAGTCTATGTAATTAGGAAGTTGCTTGGGAAAGGGTTTATAACTAGTTTCCTAATCCTAGTTGAATTGGGTTAGGAAGGAGGCTCCTTGAGGTTCTATAAATAAGGACCTTGGATGTTCATTGTAATTGCCCCATCTTCTTGTGATTGAGAGTAATGCTAGTACATTCGTTTCCACGTAAAATTGCTTGTGTCTTGTTCCTTTTGATTTCTTTGAGTTAATTGTTTGTGTGTGTGTGAGATTACTTTCCCGAGTAAAATTCGCTAAAATCCTAACATAGTAAAATTGCAAAATTGGTATAAAATAGAATATTGGTGCTTCTTCGAAGTCTATGGCCTAAAACCATCTGATGAATTGTCTTCGTCTTCGTCGAAGCATTCTGCCGATGCCAGTAACAGAGGAACACAAGCATCGTGCCATGATAATGGTGGTAGTGAAATTGATGGGAACAAAGATGACATGGAGGGTATGGCTGACATGGAAAATGTTGATAGGGTTGGCTTGGAATCAAACGGTCTGGATTCAAAAGATTTGAATTTGAATTGTGAAGATGTTGGGACTACGGAAAAGATAGGATCGAGCTGTCAGGGGAGTATCAAGGAGATTTGGAAAGTTTGCTAATTAATGTTGTATTGGCAAGTAGATTAGAACAAAAAGTGGTAAGGGTATAAGGGAGGGGGTTGAGAACGAGGCATCATTCTCGAGCTGTATTAGAACTGCATGCGTTCATTATGATGCTGATGCAGAAAAAGAGCTTCTGAGTGAACTTTCATATAATTTTAAAATGAGCCCAAATCATTTTCAACTGGATCCGTTACTCGATTTGGGTGATGTCGAACTTGAAGGACCATTACAAATAACACTCCTCCTAACTAGTTAGGCTTCCTATCAAATGAAAATGCAGTGACTAAACAATGGTGCCCAAGTGATTGCATCTCGAAATGACATGGGTAGACATGAACTGGGAAAAGAAGCAAAAACAAAGAAACAACAAAAAAAAAAAAAAAAACATATGCAACGAGAATGACAGGAGAGACAGAAGTAGTGAAACAGGGGAGGAAGAAAACGAGGATGGAGATGATGAGGAAAGAGAGGCTGATCGAACTTGGAATATGGGAAAATTTCTTGGGTTGTATACCAATGATGAGGTTGGAGTGAAACAAGATCTCAAGGAGGTTCAAAGGAGTGCTAGACTTGCAGTCAAGGTGAAGAGTAGAACATATAAAACAAAAAGAAAAAAAAAACTTAAGTAAACAATAAATACATAAATCTCTGAAGGGGTGCTTTATATTTATGAAAGAAAGGGAATCTGATCTTTGAACATGTGGTTCTCTTCAATTAGTAGTGGCATAGATAGTTCTTTTCAGGGGAAGTGCACGTAAATATTCATGGTTTAATTTTCTTAGAGGCTTAGATCTTTAAGGGAGATATAGAAGGTGAATGGAGGACTCGTCATTATATCATAGGTGTTTCACAAGCTTATCTGTACGCTTAAGCATTATTGATCGATAAATGGGTGGGATGTGGAAAAGTGGGATAATTGTGGAAAAGGTGGGAAGTTTTCTGATTGGAATATTGGACATTGTGTGTTGCAACTGTTTTTCAGCTACAAAAGTGCTTGGAGTGAGAATTGCTGGCAGTTTGGATCATCAATGATTTAATGAAGGTATTTCTGCAGCAATGTCAAAGGCATGGTGCGGCTCTAACAGTTCATTTTCGTAATTATCTAGTTTTTTATAATTCATCTTGTAGTGGTATTTCTTTCGATGTATGGAGTTTTGACTAGTAGAGGTGTGCTAAAAGTCTAGAGTCGTGTTTAGGTGTTTGGATTTGTACTGATTGTTTGTTAGGGGTCGAAGAGATGTGTTGAGATTCATCTCTTAGGGTGTCCAACTTTAGCTCATATAGGTGTATTGAGCTTTCGTTCCCTTGATGCTATTAATAAAATAGCTTTTAATTATCGGAAAAAAAATGTAGCAACTTCTGTTGGTTATTTTTCCATTTAATAACAACCTTGGTGGCTAGAGGAAAAATATGTGACTCATTCTAGAGTGAGAAGTTCTGCTTCTCCCTCTAGAATTTTGCCTTTTTTTTTGCTTTCCACTGCTTCCCATAGCTTCCCACCACGCACCTCCACCGTTTTTCCTTATTTTCCACCTGTCCATCTTGCTACTTACCACCAGATCCACCTTCATTCTCCATTGATACACTTTGATCTTCACCATGCCTCACCTGTATCCCCCTCTATACTTTACTGCTCCACACCACCGTTCAATTCGCCGCTCCACCTAGCCCATAACACCGCTCCACTCAGATCCATATCACCGTTCATTCCATTGCCTCACCTACCCCAAATCACCTCTTCACTCAGCTCTACACCACCACGCCACCGCTGCACCGCTCCACACCTTGATCATTCCCATTGCCCCATTGCCCCATCCTTTGTCCTCTTTCTACTTTGTTTGAATTCTCGTCTAATTCCATTAGAGAAAGTGAAGCTCTCTCTCTAGAACCGCAACTGTCTCACCACCGCCCGGAAGCATCCAACAGTCACATCCAAGATCCAACCTACTGTTAATTTTCTGGACTGGGTTTTTCTCTCTCCTTGAGGGGATGAGAGAGAAAGGTAACCCTTGCCCCCTCTTGCTATTCCCTTGATTAAAGTCGGCGATGTCGTTATCCACAGCTTGTTAAGTGGTTGTTGCCAAATTGGGTGTCTGGATCCATTTTGAAGCTTGTCCTTGCTTAGAATTGAGATTGTTTTGGGAACCTCTGCTTATGATGAAGATCAAACTGAAGGTTTTATGTTGAAGATGTTGATGATGTTGCTGCTGCATATGCATTTGTCTGCCTTTATTTTGGGTGTTGTATCTCTTTTTGGATCTCATTATATTTTTTTTTCTTGTTTGAATGTTTATGGTGGTTGTATAAGTGTGATTTATGGTGGTTATTCGGTTTCTTATCCTGCTCATTTTCAGCGCCTTCTGAATACCACTATTTTTTACATGTGTGCAATTACCCGTTTTCATTCTTGGCGTTGTCTTTATTTGGTGTTCTCGAGCTCTAAGAGTCTGGTCATAATGTAGCGTTGGTAAAACATTATTTTAGGAGCATCTTGTACTCTCGTGCGGTCGGCTATTGACCTAGTGTGTAGCTTGGGGAGAGGTTGTAGTTTGCCCGAGTAGATTCGCTTCTCTGTATTGTTCGAGTTTTGTCACCGCTTTTTATTTTCTTTTGGAGTTCTTGTTGTTGTGATTTGGTGAGAGCTATGAGAAGCAAATCACAACCATTCATTTTAGGATAAATCAATGGCCAAGATTAGCTCCTACTTTTATACACAAATCAACAGAATATCAGATGTTATCTCTCTTCCCAATTCTCTCTCCTCCTCTAATCTCTTGACTAACAGCTAGAAATCGGCAAATCGCCACCACCATCAATGACTCATCGGCCAATTCGAGTAGAGAGAAAGGGATGCGGCGTTGGGTTTGGGGTGGTGGGCAATGATGGGGGACATTGCGTTGTAGCTTCGGCAATGGTGGTTGGTAGGCGGTGAGGCAAGTTGGTGGTGATAGTGGCTGGTGGTTGTAGTGGCGAACGTCAAAGTTGCCAGTTGACGGCGAGTTTGATGGTGGATTGAGCGGCGATGGTGGGCCTAGTGGTAGGGGATGATGGTGGCAGTGACTAGTGGTTGCAGAGGGTGGTGGTGGAGGTGTGGATGAGAGAAAATGGCCTTGTGGGGTAGAGAGGGGTGGTGGTGGCGGTCGCCGTGCTCGCCGGCTGGCGGTGACCACAACGGTGGCTGGGTAGGCGGTGAGTGGAGGTGGCGGAATAGCTGGCCTCCGGTCATCGGAGATGGAGGTGGGTTGGTCGTGGGCCTCATCGGAAATGCTGGGTTTTGATTTTTCTAATTTTTCAATTTATTTCATTTGATATATTGAGTGTGTAAATTACTATAGTGCCATTAATGAAGCATGTGTTATGCACATGATCTCTCTAATGAGGGAATAAAACCACTACCCTTAGATCAATTTGAATGGAAGACCTAGATTAGGTTCTCATGATTCTCACCAAATTAGGGTTCTCATGGGAACCATTCCCGAAATAGGAACCTAATATTCCATCCTCCTTACCTTTATATATATATATATATATATGAGTT
>BSSO01000948.1:0-27185 GCA_030267885.1 Mesembryanthemum crystallinum
TATGTCCAGTTGCCATTCCCTTCTTCATTTTCCCCCAAATCAAAATTAGGGTTCTTAGGGTTGAACATGGAAGGCCCAAATTACTCAAAATTGTTCATTGTTAAGGTTCGAAAGGTGTCTAATTCCCCTCGAATTAGATAGTCGACTGAATTAGGACAAGAAATTGTTGACAGATCGCGCAATAGCAGCATCAGTAGGGGTTTACGATTGGGGCTGAACAATTTCACATTTCTGAGGAAGTGGAATGGAGCAGATAAGAGGGGAAACTGTATATTTTGCAGCTGTGGCATTGAAACAGATGCTCTCACATCAATGACTGATGAGAATCCTGCCAGAAGATTCAGGAGATGTGCAAGAGAGAATGTAAGTTTCCAATTATGGTATTTTTGTGTTTTTTTTTTTGTTTTTTTATAAATATGTCTGAATGAATGTAATTGTGTGTAACTCAGAATAATGGCTGTGGATTTTGGCAATGGATTGATCCACCTATGTGTGAGCTTGCAAGCCAATTTACTCCACTGATGAGTGATGAGCTCATTAAATTGAAGAATACCAAGGCTGTGAAAGAGTCAATTACATCAAGCTATGAGGGTGAATTGAGGAGATGCCAGCAGGACATTTCCAGGCTTAAAGGCAAGCTAAAGCAGGGTGACAAAAGAGGAGGGTACTACTGTTGGATGTATGATCCTAAAATGATGGGTGTATTTGTGGTTTTAGGAATTTGGGGTCTCTTTAAGCTTCTGTGGCAGTAGTAGTAAATGTAGGTTTAGGAGTTGGGTTGTGTTCTTGTGTAATGAAATGAACAACTAGGGTTGTATAATGCAAGTTATGTATCCATTTCCATTTTGTAATGAAAGTACTAATGAATGAAATGAAATGGAACATTTTGGCAAAATATTGTCATTGATTCTGAAATATTTCATTGCTGCAACAGGTTCACCAAAATACACACATTCTGAAATATTTGATTGCAACAGGTTCACCAAAATCATCTTCATCAACAAACCTAACCTCCCTAATTCAACATCAGTAGCAGCTACTACAAATGCCCAAAATGGCTCATCATATACACCAATAACATCACCAAATTCATTTTTACAAAACTCAAAAGATACTACACAAAAAATCAGTGGAATGTGACCTGTTAAATAGCTAATCAAGTTCACAAAAAAGGCAACTGCAACTGCCTAAATTTCATTGCACTAAGGTTGCTGCTGCTGGGAGTTGTTGTTTGGCCTTCCACTTTGGCTTGATTGCCCTTGTTGCAGAACAATAGGTGGTCTCTGCATTGATGAACTATACAATAACTCTCCTCCATCACCAAATTGAATCCCAATTCCTGTTGATCTCCCACCATTCCTCCATGATCTTCTCGCCCCGCTTCCTCTTCTCTTGCCCCTGCCAGCAGCATCATGTCTTTGTGTAACTAAGGCAACATAACATGGAACAAGTGAGTGACTAAGTGCTTGTTAATTACAAGAATTATAGGCCAAAACTAACAATAGACATACCTGTTTCAACCCATGGCACTGATCCTTGGTTAGTTGGCACACTTCTAGAGTCAGGTGTACCTCTCCCGTGAGGATGTCTCAGTCTTGCTGCATACTCTTAAGGAGTTGGCACATTGTTCTCTCTGAGTTGCTCTATAGGCCTGCCTATCCTATTCTTGCTTCCCTTTGGCCTTCCCCTACCTGGTTGCTTTTGAGACGTGGCCTACCAATGACAATATGAAGTTATGAAATGGCCATTTTGAAATTAAATGGAAAAAGTATAAAACACAACAAACCTTTTCTTGGATGGTTGAGGGCACTTCCTCTTGTTGTGTTCAGTGGAGCCACAGTTTGAGCAATGGGTTAGGACTCCTTCTATGCAAACCTTGATTTTTTTCTCTATTCATCAACATCTTTTCTCCTGGCAGTTACTCTCCTCCCCTTTTTGATCCTAGCAATGTTTGGTGGAAGCACCATGCCTTCCCCCTCTTTTGTCCCAGAAAGTATTACCTAGGACAGGTTGTAACAGGTTGGAGTAAGTTTGGGCATATGTGTCTGCTTTGTACCATTTTGCTAGGAAATCTTCTGGTGCTTTTTTCATGTAAAAAATAGCACTCATAGCATGGCAACAGGGGATCCCAGTTAGATCCCAAATTCTGTAAGAACAAGTGCCCTTTGCTAAGTCCACTGCATGCCACCATGAACCACCTCAAAACCAGTTTGGGAATCCTCTCCATTCCATTTGCATTCACATCTACTCTGTTGATTACAAGCTTCCTCCAATTTTTGACTAATTTTAGGAGCAACTCCAACAACAAAGGAAGAAACTCGACCTTTCTTTTGCCTCATCCTATCCATTAGGGAGAGTCTTATATCCTCAAACATAGAGACAATAGGTTTAAACCTAGCTAATAGTATGAATGAGTTGAAATTCTCTGCCATGTTGTTGTCCAATATATCACAGCTGCTGTGAGTATTGAAGAAAGCTTTGTAAAATGTCTCAAGTTCTCTGGAGATGAAGTCTTCATATGCATGAACTGAAATCTCCTTGAGCCTTGCAACAGCTTTATCATATTCCCCCATGGAGGAAGATTTGACACACCTCCAAAACTGTCTCTCCAGCTCTCTACCATTGTGCTTCTTTCTCCAATTAGAGTATATGTGTCTAACACACTGTTTATGCTCTATATTAGGCCATATACTATGTACGGACAACACCAAACCCTGTATTATAGATAGCACCAGTTCAAAATTAGATAAAACATACCATAAACCAATTCACAAACAAAACAAAACAAAATAATTACCAAAATAAACATGACATAACATCACCTTTTGTTGATCAGAGATGACTGTCCAACCGTCACCTTCCTCCATCTTGAGGTCTTCACCAACTAGCCTTAGGAACCAAACCCAGTTGCTTTTATTCTCCCTCTCTACCACAGCCCAAGCAATAGGGAACATGTGGTTGTTCCCATCTCTTCCAACAGCACATAACAATTGCCCGCCACATGCATGTTTGAGGAAGCAACCATCAATGCCAAATACTCCCTCCGTACTTTTCAAATGTTTAAAAACCACCAAAAATAAGTACCTCTCAAATGTTTACAAACCAAATTTTACACACACTCTTCTCCATAATGCCCCTCCACTATCTACTTTAAAAAATTAAAATTTAACTATCAAATCAACTTTATTCCATTTCATTTATCTCTCCAACCACCATAAACATATCCTTATATTTATTTTTAATTTATATACACTCCCTCTCATCTACTCTCTCTAATTGTAATTGTGTTATTCCATTGAGGGCATTATTGGAAACAAAACCCTCCTCTTTTGTTGTCTTAATTTTCGTGCCCAAACCGTTTGTAAACGTTTGAGAAGTACGGAGGGAGTATAGGTATACAATTTTGTAGAAAAGCCGTCTTTATAGCACCAAAGCAGACATAAAACCTATGGAAGGTAGCAGGCTGCCCAGCTTCACCATCCACTGTCTTGAGGACACATGTTGTCCCGGGGTTTGATTTGACTAGTTCCCTAAGGTATGGTTTAAGGATTCCATACTGCTTTTTCATAAGATTCTCAATAGCATTGAGGGCTTTGTCCTTAGCCCTTTGACATTTCCTTAGGTAACAACCTACGATTCTTTAGAAATTATTCCAAATATTGATTAGCAAGCCAATTATCAGTGATCAACCTATTGTTAAAGGTTCTCACACACTTATGAGTTGGTTACATTGCCTTGATTTGCCAACCATTTGGGTCCTCCTGATTTGGCCTAGCAGTCATCTCTCAATAACAATTAACACACCCCACATCTATCCTCTTTTGATCATTTTTTAATGTAAATCAAGTCCTTGTGAGATTGAATTGAGTACCAAAGAATAGCTTGCTTTAGCACTTGTTGAGATGTGAACCTCAAGCCTGGCTCAAACTGCACAGCCCCCATATCTGTCTTCTCATTACATTTACCATATTGAACCTTTTTCTTCTTCTTCCTCCACTGCTCTTCATCATATTCATCTTCCTCTTCACACAGTGGATCCTCATCATCAGAGTTCCTCTGGTCAGATATATATCCACCTTCATAATTGGTCCAGTAATCTGGCCATTCAGTAGCCAATGCAGATCTATGGGAGGACCCTGCTTCTTGCTGTTGATGCACCATTGTTGTATGTGCTATTGTTGTTTATGTGGCTGTTGCTGCTGTTTCAGTTGCTGTTGTTGTCGTTTCAGTTGCTGTTGTTGTTGTTTCAGTTGTTGCTGCTGTTGTTGTTTCGGTTGCTACTGTTGTTGTTGTTTCATTTGTTGCTACTGCTGGTGTTGTTTCTGTTGCAGCCTCTTCTCTTCTTTCTCTATTGTGTTCCATATGTGGGCCAGTTCTATTTCTCATTTGTCTCAATATGTCCAGGTTACTCCTCCTCACACTAAGTAGCTCTTCATCATCATATTCAAGCTCAAAGTCAACAACATCATCTTCTTCATGTTCTAAGTCATTTAAGCCCTCATCATCTGAACCAGATCTTCATCACCACCTTCCCCTTCATCACCATCTTGTTCTCTACTCTTCCTACCTTTCTTTCTTTTAGGCCTAGCTGCACTATCATTATCTGTTAATGCTTCTGTAGGATCGATCTTGTAGTTAACATTATCAGCTGTGTCATCATCATCAGATTCTTCACTTTCATCAAACAATTGCCTCCTTGCAATAGTTGGTTGCTGCACATTTGCACTTGAAGACTGAATAGTTGCTTGACTTGTAACGGGCTGGACAGTTGCACTTGTAGGCTCTTGGGTTGGTCTGGTAAACTTAGACCTCAGAATGCTATCAAAAGATGATTGACTAGGCCTTTGCATAAGTGGGTCAGTGGGATGTGGGCTTACAACAGGTGGTGATTGGAACTTTGAGCTTTCAACATTCCTCTTTGGTGTCATCTTTTTCCTCCTTTCTTCTTGCTTGACTCTTGGGGCTTTTTTGTGTTTGTGGAGTGCTAGATGGGCTCACAACAGGCTGCACAAAGGGCTCTGTCAAAGGGGTCTGATTTTCAGTGGATTGTGCATTGGGCATTTGGCTTTTATTGGGCTGGAAAGAGGGTTGGGTATTTGATTGGGATTGTTAGGTGCCTGGTGGAGGGTCAAGCTCAGAGAGGTCCACATATTATGGCATGTTCACTTTATGAGTGGTAAAGAGCTCAATATAATCCCCCACACCAGCACATATTCTCATTTCCTTAAAATCTTGTGCAGTAAACAATGGCCTCAAGCCACCACTTCTCATCCCAATACCAGGCACTTTATACCAAAGCTGATGAATATCCATGTACCCAAGTGACTTTAACTCATTCATCAACTCTTTTTTCGTGAAATTTCTCTTCTCAATAAACAACAGCTCACACTTCCCATCTAAATACCTATCAATTAGCCCAATTGGAAAATGTCCTCCATGCCAAAATTTAACCAATACAACCCCAAGTAGTGGCAGATCAGAATCATACCCATCTTCAAATGACCCACCAGATTAAGTACTAGACATCTGCATAATTTTAAATTTTTTTCACATTAATTAATTAGCTAACACACATTATCATGCCATTAATGCTTATTTAAAATGTTTACATTAGCATATAATTAAAATAATCATCATAACACACTTATATAAATCACATACATAAACTAACCAGATTACAATAATCATGGAACCTACCACAAACAATTTAGAAAGTCATGCAACAGTTAACTACTATTTTCCAAATCTGGGTTTCTCGAAATCAACCAAAAATTGCTTCTTTTATACCCAAATTATTTTATTAAGCTTAAATGCACCTAAGTCAGCTACTCAACCACACAATTACACTAAACAACAGATTAGGGTTTCAAAAATTCCAAAGATAAAGCAAAAAAAGATACTTTTCAAGGGGCCCAATTTTTGTCAACGTACCACACTCCCACCTCACAAGATTCGCTCCTTTTCTAATCGAGATTGGGACCTTTAGATGCCTTGAATTTAACCTTACCTCTCTGGCAATTTCTGCTCCTCAGCTTCTCGTCCTCAGTGTTTTTGGAATTGTGAGAGTAATGATAGGTAAGAGTGTTAGGTTAAGACATAGTTATTGCTGTCTGAAGGCGCGTATATTAAAAAGAAATGAGGGGGGGATAGAAAAAGGGATTTATTAGAATTACATAAATCATTAGATTACATTTAAAAAACCTAGAAATAATAAAAAACTCAATTTTACGAAGATTCTAGCCGGAAAGTGAAAAAGGAGGGGAGTCTATGCGAATCTCGATTTTTTAATACCTTATAGTGGCCGGAGGTTTTTTTAATACCCATCTGTTGTAGGGGTTTCATTTTTAATACACATCTGGCAATGCGGCACCTTATATAGTATTTACTTTGTGGAAAATTTTACAAGCGGTGGCCACTGAAACTTTTAATAAACACCGTTAGATTTAAGTGAATTAATCTTATGTGTTCATTTTATCTTATCAATTATAAGTTTGGTTGAAACCAAAAACATTTCGGGTGCAACCAAAGTCATGATTATCATTTTTTTAACTTTGGTTGCAACCAAATACAGTTTGGTTACGACCAAACCAATAATATTTCCACGGCCACCATTTAGCGGTGTACATGGAAAAATTACCCTTACTTTGGTTTCCAAAGACAATATGACATATGTGGCTATTGACCACTATATATTTGTGAGGCCAAGATTGAAACTCAACAACAAGAAAAGGAGGGCTAATGGGAAGCGGATGATCAATTGATCAACACCACCATCACCTTCCCCATTTGCCCTCTCATCTCATTTGAATCCATATCCCCGCTAGCTTTCAACTTCAACAATCCCATGTTGCTTTTCCCGCCAAAACCCTTTTTCTCCTCCATTCAATTCCTACCCAGAACCCCAGCTCCTCAAATTCTAACCAAATATCTATCTGGGTTTCCCAGAAATTCTCTGAGATTCTCTTGTTGTTGCTCTAATTCGGGTTACCCAGTTCCGGATGACGAAGGACCCGAGGCCGAGCTCCGGCGGCTGCTGGCGCTGCTGCCGGAGGAGATGCGGGGTCGGGTGTGGGAGCATCCGGAGCGCCATGACTTGATTGAAGTGGTTTTGGACTTGGGTCGGAACCCGGTTGCTCGGTTTCCTTCCGGTGATTTCGACTTGTCGGATAGTCCGATCACGTTTCAGGATATTGAATATGCTACTTCCAAGGTAAAGACTTAAGATGAACTAGTATACTATTGATTTTTACCAATTTGTTATGTCTATCGATATTGTAGAATGAAACTGCGGTTGTAGAGTTGTAGTGTCACATTATCTTGCTAGTGTTAAGAATTATGGATGTGGGTAGTGATTAAGCAATTTGAAGATGTCACTTTAGTATTGTAAGTTCGAGTCATCATAATATGTTTCATAAGTGAGGGTGTATCCATTTCACCTTATTCAATCCCATTTCACTTCAGTTTAGGTCAATTTAGTACCATTCATGTCAACAAATTACTTCTTCCGTCATATATTACTATTCATTCCGTGCCCATTCAGTCCAATTCGAGTGCTTTCAGGCAAAACTGAATGCACCCTTATAGCCTGACGTGGCGTTTACTTGATTGTAATGTTAACATAACATGTTTATAAACATACTCAAGGTTACTTATAGGATTCCCAATTGTTATTGTGATTGTATTTATCAGTACATCTAGTCATGTAACGGTGATTATATTGGTTAAACTTGAGAAATTTTCAATATGTCATGTAGTTGATTACACCCTTCTATCAGCACTCTTCTCACTCCTTTTGTTTCCAGCTCTTCTTCCATTTAATAAAGTGATGCATTAAATTGCAATCACATATACTTCTAAGTAAACGAGCCTTAAATATATGTTTAACTCCTCCCATATCATATTATGACAAAAATGAGATATTCTATACATTTGGAATGGCCACAATATAAGTTATGGATAACCTTCTATATGCCTGGGTATTTGTGTCATGGACTCATGTTCCTCCAGAATAGTGAGTCTTGTGGACTCCTGTTCTTGTATTTTGACATGGCTCAATCGATGTGACAAAGGGATTTTGTGTTCTGGGGTAGGTTTGGCTATGCCATGGTACTATTGTACAACATTTGTTGATAAGTCATAAGTGGAGTGTGGAGAGGAAAAAGGAGAATGAGTTACTTTGGTGCTGTCTGATGATGGTTCTTTGTGGCTTGAGTGTAATTCTCACGTCTTCTTTGCACTGTCCCATTGGGTGAAGTTATTCGGGATTAGGGCCTGAATTTGGCTCCTTTATGGGCCAGGCAGTGGATGCTATTAAAGGGGTGGTAATAAGATTCCAGCGAAATGGGGGTTCTTAGTAACTAGATAGTAGATACTTATCTTAGGGCTCTCTTACCTAGGCTGTAACTATTTTTACTCGGTCATAACATACTTTTTATTATCTAAAAAGAAAAAGGATATTTCTCTATTTTATACGAGTAATTGCATTCAGTAATAGATTGAAATCCTTGGGGAATACAGTAAATTAATGGTCCGAAGGAACTCTATGGTGTGCTTTCCCTAGCAACCTTATGTATTGGCCCATTGTGTGTCACTAAGCTGGATATCCTTAAAGTATCGTTTGTTATGTGTATAGCAGCTGCCAGCTGATTGACATGTGATATCTTGGGCAGCTCAATGAGTCAATTTTGACAGTCATCTGAAAGTTTATCTCAATATACAAGATAGTGTCTGATCTATTTTTCACTGCATTGTTTAAAGTCTGTGCAACTTTATATTGTTTCTTTCTTATTTGACCATTTTTATATCTAGCTCATGTATGCTTCTGTGTTTAATATGATGTACTGTTTTGGTTCTTGATACACCCTCTTACCTCAGGTTGGTGATTTTGCTACTGACAATCGAGCAGGCATCAGCCGCACTTTGCATCGGATTAGTGCCATTAGGAACAGGAAGGATGCAATTATTGGCTTGACCTGCCGTGTAGGTAGGGCTATAACTGGGAGTGCCGATTTATTAAGAGACTTGGTCAAAGATGGAGCTTCTTTGCTGCTAATTGGGCCTCCAGGAGTTGGTAAAACTACAATTATTAGGTTAGCTTATATTTATTTTTCATTATAGCAATATATGGCACCAATATATGCAGTAAATGATGGAATGGGATAGTTTTATGATAATTATTGCTAGTTATTTGTCTCTGTGTCTGTTTGTTGTGTGTGTATCCTTGTTTATTTTTAGTTTAACCTTGGTATGGGCTTCTTGTGCATAGTTAATTGAGAAGTGAGTAATTTCTTGGAAATTCTTAAACCAATAACAAGGTGTTTGATGACAAAATCTTCAGAAGTAGGTTCATAATCATATCCCACTTGGAGGGGCCAGCGGTCGTGAAGTTCCGTTTCTTTGTGTTTCAATTCTAAAACCATCCTAACCGACCTTAGCATTACGCTTATCTAGAATTCAACATCTCTATGATATAAGTTTCAGATCATGCAGTTTTTATCGCATATGGCATACCTGAGGATGAAGAGAATGCTATGTATCTGACTGGAGAAGGTGATTTTTTTTTTTGGTAATTAGATAGGATTTCATTACCAAAAAGCGAGTATGTACAAGAGCTTCGGGGCATCCCACTGCACTTCTCTATCTATGCAAGGGTGTACCTTCTAGGAAGGGCCACTCTTCCAATAGAAGAGGCATCTAACTCTTCCCAATTATATTAAATTTTTGGTTTGTAATCAAGACAACATGCAGATACTTTTGATTGCTATTACCTGCTTAGCCTTTGAAACAATGAAGGGTGTCAAAGCTGGAGAGTGCGATGCCATTGATGGAAGGTTCAGTTTTCCTATTACCCGATCAACTGTTGCAACTTGGTTGAGAGTTGTTGACGTTGTGTGACATGTCAAACCCCTATTAGGAAAGGATAACTATCATTGGAATCCTGAGAAGTACCACTATATTTTGTCTGACTAATGATAGTTGTGGATTGAAACCCCTGGGCCAGTGCAAACATACTGAAAATTTGCCTGCCTATCCAAAGAACCCTTGAACTGTGGACATGCTTCCATCATGTAAGATTAAAGTTTAGACTAGTTGACAACTCTTCAGCCAGGACCAAAACTGAAATTTGGATCCACTTGTCCAAGAAAAGGGGCCTATTAATAGTTATCTACATTCTGCCATCAAAGAGTAGATTCCTGCCATCAATAACAAATTTAAGGACAACCCACTAATCCGGCCCCACTCCCCCCCTGCGGCTGAGAATAGATGGTTTCTTTGCATAATTCAGAGAGTTGTGAAAGGACCATTTGGTAGAAGCAAGTTTAGATGTCCATTTTTAGGAACACCCCATTAGATCATGTTCCCAGGAAGGTACGTCTTCCTTAATATCCTCAAGAGCAAGGTTGTCTAGAGGGTCCTCATAATTCCCACTGGGAGGAATATGTTAAATTCCATCCCATTTTCAGGCTTCATATTTATTACGTCTTATTACAGGACTCATCACTCTATTCATGAGTGTCCTCATTTTATTCGATGTGATGATCATTTTATCCTCACTCAGAATTCTCCCCTTGTAAACACTTTCTGATTTAGCTGGAGCTCTATTCACAACAGCAGTATCAAGCAGCTGGTCGTAGTGTAAAACATGGTTCATTATATCATCCTTTATCCCATCTTAATTGACAAGCAAATGAATGTTTTTAACTTTTCTTTTGTGGGAAACAGCAGCTTAAAAGAAAGCAGTATTATCATCCTCAAAATGCAAGTCAAGCTTGCATGCTGATGCAATTGAGAGTTCAAGTTTTTTCACAATATCATTATAATTCCGTAAGTGGATAATCTCTGCTACACCAGTTCCTAATAAACAGGTCATAGCCAAATAAGCCTGCACAGAAAAAAGACGCATTTGCCGGTCATTCGCTTGAGGATGCAAATTAATGAATTTTGATTTGTTAAGCTCTGTTTACCTCTTCCTCAGAATCTTCAACCTGGAAACAACAAGGTACTTGCAGCAGCACTGATATCACAGGTCCAGGCTTCGTTAACCAAAAGAAAGAACCGCTCATCTGAACATCAACCATTTAAACATAATGAAATTCTTGTAGGTTTAGTTGCTTCCAAAAAAAAGATGGTCAGACTCCTGAGGGAGCAAATTCAACCACAGAATCCTCAAATTTCATCGTCCATAGGTTATCAACCAAAGCTCGATCCAATTCATAGTTTGTCGTAGTGTCATTATGTTGCCCATTCACCATGTCATAAATTTGCTGCTTCTGTCTAGATCTGCTTAACTTATACTCCCTCCGTACTTTTCAAATATTTACAAACCACCAAAAATTAAGTACCTCTCAAATGTTTACAAACCAAATTTTACACACACTCCTTTCTATAATACCCTCCACTATCTACTTTAAACAATAAAAAAAATTCAACTACTATCAATCAACTTTAAAATAAAATGATTTTTTTATTCCCTTCTTTTTCTCTCTCTACCCACCATCAACCATTCTTTTGATTTTTTTAATTTAAAATCTCTCTCTCTCAACCCACAATAAAATATCATTGTCAAAACACTCCTCTCTCATTGTAAATTTGTTAAACCATTAGGGGCATTATTGGAAACAAAGCCACCCTCTTTTGTTGTCTTAATTTTCGTGCCCAAATGGTTTGTAAACGTTTGAAAAGTACAGAGGGAGTACTTCTTAAACTACTCTTAATTTTCAATTTACTCATATTTTTGTCACTGTGGAGCTTCTAAAAACCACGTCTCTGCTATTTGATTGGTTGTGTAGATCTGTACTTTCCCAAACCCTGCTACTGTTGGAATTCATACTGATATTGTTATAGGTGTTGTTAAGCAGTTAGTATTTCTTGTGTGATCCATCTGATGCATGAAACTTCAATCTTTTCTTTGCTCCTTTCGGCAGGGAAATAGCTCGCATGCTTGCTGATGATTATAGGAAACGTGTAATGATTGTTGACACGTCAAATGAGATTGGTGGAGATGGTGATATACCACATGTAGGAATTGGCAATGCTCGACGAATGCAAGTTCCACTTTCAGATATGCAACACGAGGTACCAGATGAAACACTGCTGGGCATTCTCCTTGTTAAAGATTACAGGAAGAAATGCAGAATATGGTTTTTCTTTCTTCCCCTTGCTTGATGAGGGTTGTCTGAGATATAACTTAAAGTTAAGTTAGAAATAGGAATGTGCCGTGCAACAACCTTTGCAAATGCTATATGCTCCCCCCTCCTCACATTCTGATGAAGAGGGGGAAAAAAGTAAAGAACTCTGAATGGGTAAGTCAATTGGTGAGAGCTCTGAGATCTATTCCAAAGGTCCTTAGTTCGAGTCCCCTTAGATCCACCAGAGGTTTTTCTGGTTGTTAAATTCAGGGCCCATGGGATTAGTTGGCAAAGCTTGTATACCCATTTTAATCTTTAAAATTAAAAAGTAAAGAAAAAGAAATCTAGATAACCTAGCTTGGAAACCATTATAGAGGATCGAGAAGTGTTGGAGTGTGTTCGCCTCAGGAAACCATCATTGAGGATCGAGACGTGTTGGAGTATGGAAGGGGCATCGGCTTTGCAATGCATCCAATCTTGTCCAAGTAAACCGATATAAATGTGAGTAGTCAATAACAAATTTTGGAGTGATCACCTATCTCTTTTTCCCCTTGCACATTAGCTATGTTGTTTCAAAACTGAGCAAATACAGTGATTGAGAAAATATAATGGACTTTATAGAGCAATGATGCTAGTAGTTTCTGTTGGAAGTAAAAGCTATGAGAATGTCTGATGACATAAGGGACTTGATACTAGGACGAGGAACAAGTGTTTTCATGGATACAGCATGAGGCACTAGGAGGGGCAGTCTCTTGGCATAAAGTTACGGACAGTTTAGGATTATACTCACTGATCAGTGTGCATGGGAGATATTTGGTGCTAAACATAAGGAAAAAGAGGTTGTAATATTAATGTAGGTAGTCACTTTGCTTTGCATACGGTATTTTTGTGCTTTGATATACATGTCTTACTTGTTTTTACGGCTTCTCTACTCTGTTCATCCATTTTCTTTGTTTCCCTGTACTTTGTGACCATATCTTCCTCATTTGACAACACTGTTCAGGTATTGATAGAAGCAGTAGAAAATCATATGCCTCAGGTGATTGTGATTGATGAGATTGGCACAAAACTTGAAGCATTGGCTGCCAGTACAATTGCTCAGCGTGGAATTCAGCTAGTTGCCACAGCGCATGGAATAACTATTGAAAACTTGATAAAAAATCCAGCACTAGATATGCTAGTTGGAGGAATACAGGTACTAGTAACCAACAATTTGATATCCAACCTTATATATGCCAAACATCTGTTCATGATAACATAATGAGTTTGCTTTAATAAAACGTTACACTCTTGATTACATTCTTGATTGGTTATGCATTCATCTCTTTTAGCACGTGCAGGTAACTGTTCATTAGATTGAGTCTTTCAGGAAAAATCCATATGTAAGATCCAATATTAAGACCTACGTCAAAGCTAGCTATTCTTCCTACTATTAATTTGGAATTGTGTCTAACCATCTACCACTCAAAATTCACTCATGAGCGTCATACATGATGGCAGCATATGGGGTGGAAAGCTATTTTTGAACGTTTGAATATTCGTATTAGGTGTCGCATATCATGCCCGGATGTCTTATGCTTGATGTAGCACATCATGTTTAAATAAGAGGCATTTGACCTAAATACTTGAAAGCAGTGGCTCTTTCTAATGTTCAACAGAAGGAACATGAATAAACAACGGAGGTACAGAGGACATTATGATGAATCAATGGTTATCTGAAAAAATAATTCGAATCAACAAATGTGACGGTAATGAGCGAAGTGGAGTTTTCATACTGCAAGTTTGTGGTATTGTGTGGCCTAAAATCACATTCCCAGTTTTTCTTTTACTACCTTCCCTCCCACTTTTTGTTACTTTTAGAGCCATCTTTGTTCTTTACTTTTTTGTCTCAAATTTGCTATCCAAGAGACTTTCTATACTGCAATCTGTTTATACCCTTGGTGTTAAACCTCAAAGATGTCTTTCCATCCATTTGGCAGAGTGTCACTTTGGGTGATGAAGAAGCAAGCAGGAGACGTGTTCAGAAAACAGTTCTGGAGAGAAAAGGACCCCCAACTTTTCGATGTGCTGTTGAACTGATATCAAAAACTGAGTTGCGAGTGCATCCGAGCCTAGAGCTGACAGTTGATGCCCTTCTTGCTGGTATGTTTATGTTACAGCATTTTTAGCAGATTCATTTCATGGGTTATTACTTCATCTACTAAATAAAAGATGGTGAATGGGTCATCATTTGGCTGTTATAAGTTATCGATATTGCAAGACAATGTCCAAGTTAAGGGATACGCAATAAAATCAATACTGAAGGGAAATAGTTCTTGTGGATTAATAATTATCAATAGGATACTATTAATTTTTTCGTAATACAAATCTTCTTATCAAAAACAAGATACTACTATTAATTGTTGATGCAGGCCGATGTCCATATTTTGAGGTTCGCAAGATGAATTTTCATGGACTGCAAGAAAGCAAGGAAGGTGAAACAATTGATCCTGTTATTGCTGAAAATGCTTGTTTGACAAACATAGAAGAAGCTGATGATAGTCCTTCTCTTTTGAAATCTCCTGTGCCTGTTGAGAATAGTTCTGATGATGGAAGACCCGTCCGAGTCTTTGTGTATGGGGTGAGATTTCAACTTCTGCATTACTTCCGTGTATGAGATTAAATTTCTTGCCAACTTCTATATCCCTAGTGCTGTCAAGCTTTCGCTTCCCTGAGGGCAATTGCTCTGTGAATCAGATTTTCTTGTCTTCATAATCAGATGTTCGATTTTTGTTTCTAGCATCAAAATTCATTTTCATGTTTGTTTAGGAATGGAATTTGTACAGAGTCAATTCTAAAGGCAGTTTGTTAGGTTTTGGTATTTGATCATGTGGAGAATCTAACCTCATTTACTTACAAACACACTGTCAAGCATGAAGTAAATATGGAAAGAGGAGAGAGTGATTTGGGAATCATCCTAGATATGTAGACCCATGCTCTTGAAGCAATGGAGGAAGTGATGGGAATGCTCATCAAGATATTTTTAGCCTCTTCATAGAGGAAACCTTGTTCTATCATACTATATTCTTGATCTCTGTTTATACATACTTTTTTCTTCTCGAAAAGAAAAGACATTTAATTAGTGGTATCTATCATGATTCTTGAATGCTCAATTGTTTTAGATCTTGGAGGCAACTATGATACAAGGAATCAAAAAGTTGAATTTGGATGATGCAGTTGAGTTGACTGATAATATGAGCGAAGCAGATGTACTATTAGCACTTCAATCCAAGCTCAAGAAGAATCCAGGGATTCAAGCTGCTGCAAAATCTCATAACAAACTTGTATATGTGACTAAGGTAATTTGTGATTATTGCCTCTACAATCCGTTTCACAATAAGCTGTTATTGACTATGGATCTCTTCCAGACCAGCTCTTTGGTCCAGGTAACGAAGGCACTTCGCTCGCTTATGACTGATTATGAAGACATATCAAAAGATATTGAATTAGATGACAGGATAAAGACTTCAGAAAAGATTGACGCCCTCGAGGTATGGATTTTTCCTTTTCTTGTCAAAATTTGGCTAGTGAAGCTTTTGTCAGCTTTCAGCTCAACCTTTTCTTCTCCCTGCATTCTCCAAAAATTCTAGTGCTCACCTGAAGTTAGGAGACATAGCCTTGCTCCAAAATCTAAGTACTTTTCATCCTGTATTGTGACGTAAGATGGTCTTTGAACATAATGCACTTTGCTAAGTGGAGTATGCTCTTGTTTCTTCAATTACATAGTCTTGTTCTTGTGGGATGATAATTTGATCCTCTGCTGGATAAATTAACCTGACCTTGAACAGGGCATTTTAGTTAACAACTTAACATGGGAGGTAAGGTGGAGCTAATTGCTTATTTAGTTCGCTTACCTTGAATAAATTCACCCAGTTGAGCAATTAGGGTAGATATACTTTTTAGAGCTGTCACCTGGGCATAAAAAAACCCATTTTTAAAGGTAAAAAACATTGAGAAATAGCTTGTGCGCTATTCATATTTCTCCTCTCCAATCATCACAAAGATATCTGACTGCATGTTAGGTGTTGTACCTATATTGAATAGGCTTTTTATTTTATTTTATTTTTTATTGTTTTATAATTCTATAACTATAGGCATTTTGTTACTTTCTTTTGCCTTAAGCTTTAAGAAGTTATATTTCTTGGTTAGTTTCTGATTATGTCAAGGATTTTGCGGATCTCTGAATGATTATATCTTTTCCCCTTTTCGTGGGAATACAATAGTCAGGCTTTGTAATTGAATGTGGTGTAGGGCTGTTTCTAACTTGGACTGCTACAACAGAAAGCAAGTCTCCTTGATTTATTATTTATTAGATAACAGTCTATTTCATAGCACATTGTGGCATTGTTTTGCACACTTTTGAAAGTAAACACCAACTGTCCATAATATCTCTCTCATTTTTTCAATATCTTCCTCTTTGGTTTTCTTCCTTTAGTCTGGTCAAAATGGAGGCTCTCTCTCGCAACTTTATCCCTCCTGTTGGTGTAGTGGGCATACTCAGTCATAGTTTATTCATTACAGCTCATCTAGCTGAAGCTTTTGAGACCCCTTTGGATTAACTACCATTTATATGCTCTGAAGATGCTTCCGTTTGTAGAGCTGAGTGATCTCATGATATTATCTTAACCTACAAGTCTTCTGTGGCTCAAGTTCTCTTTTATCTTATGCTTTCTTTATCTTCAGCTGTTTGATATCCTGTATCTCTAAATTTTTTCAACTCATGTCCATGTGATTCAAGAGAAGTGTATTTATAGTCACTACTCACTTCAGATTGATAGGTTGCATGCCTGTATACTGATAGCATTCATTGCTTGATTGTCTTAGCTGGTACTTCCTGCCTGAGCATAATGAGTTGTGACAAATGCATGTTGTTTCCCATTGTTGTTAAGGAGTCTTCTATGTGTTTCTGGTACTGCTACTGGCTTTGTTAACTGATTACAATAAGACTGTCCTAGCATGGATCCCGTTAAAGAGAGAGTCTGAGGTGGTCATGGTGTATGTGTTCTTGCCTTTAACTTAGGCTGTTCCCATAGATCTAGACAACAAAAAGGGTTACCCAATGATCGAGTCTCTTATTTTCAAATTCAGGATTTGATCTGGATTTAATTGCGACTGGTTTGTTCCTGNTAAGTCACAAGTCACACTCACAAGTCATAAGTCAATGGTTCTAGTTTCTTAATACTTCTAGAATTGCCCACCATATTGAAGTTGGCCGAAACTTCCAACTCAACCCTTCAAGGATAGCAGATTTCATAATTGAGCTTGAGAGTGATCGCTTACTTGGAAGTCAGCATTCTAGTATGCTTTGGCTTTGTTCGAGAACTGTAACTTATCTTTGTGATTATTGTAAGTGCTATTTCCATATGGTGCTGCAACAAGATATGAACACTAGTAAAAGAAAATTCTTCCTCCCCCTCATATCTGGTGTAAGACTTTTCATCGTTCTTTTCTGGTTGTATTACATGACAGCTTCTACTATGATAGGATCAGTTTTTTTTATTAAGATCCTTATCATAGAAAGGGCGAGTAAAATAATTTTGTGGTTAAGGGCTTGCTTGGAGTGAGGGGTATAAATTAGGAGGGTAATGGATGAATTTAAGGGATTGCTTGGACTGGGGGGATAATTTAGGAGGATAATGGATGAAATTAAAGGGTGCTATGCTTATTTTCTGGAGATGTGCTAGCTTTGTTTGGTGCATTTGGGCAGAAAGGAACAATCGGGTGTTCCGTAATCAGTCTGTTCCAGATAATCTGTTTTGGGATAGAGTAGTGTATCTTGCTTCTTGTGGGTTTTTGCTCGCAAATTTTTCCCAGTGTACCTTTGTCAGATGTACAGCAGGACTGGCGGGCTCTTTTGGACTGATTGTTAAAGAGGACTTCTTGTTCTCTCCTTTGTAACCTTTTCGTTTACTAATACGATTACTTTTTTATCAAAAAAAAAAAGAAAGAAAAAACTAAAAACAAATGGATGAAATTAAAGGGTAAAAATGAAGGGTGGAGGTGGTGGTAGGGGATATATAATGGTGGAAGAATAAGGAGGAGAAACAATATAGGGGGAATATCTAAACCCTAAGTGGGTGGTGGGTTATTTGTCCCCCCCTATAACCCTTCTCCTCCACCCTCTTTCACCACATTTTATCACCTACCAGCACCTCCACTCTCTTATTTTATTCTTTGATTTTCTCCATTAACCCCCTAAGAAGCGTTATTGGAGATAAATCAATTTCGTTCCGTTGGCCTTGCAGCAGAATGTGTATTGCTCCATTCATGAATAATCAGTGAACTGATGGAATCCTTTTTCATCTTTATAGGAGACGAGAATGGCTATTGAGCAAGTTGTAATCCTCAAAGGGGAATCTGTAGAGCTATTACCAAGGCCTCCTCATATATTGTCTCTTCAAGTGAACCTTGCTCAGAAATTTCAGCTACAGTCAGAGATTGTAGGTGTGGAACCAGAAGCACACCTTCGTATTTTTCCTTTCTATTCAAACATCCATGTCGAACAATATGATGAAGAGGAAGTTGATGCCACAGTTGGAGTTGAGGAATTCATGCACACAAATGGAAACGCAAATGGTTCATTGCACTCTGTTGATAGGTTACCTATATTGCCAGACTAGGCAACAAATTGAGAAGACAAGAAACAACAGCACTGTAAAGTACAACTGTGTATATGTCATGTATGTAGGAGTCATCAAACTTCTCTCGCTGTTGCATAGCATTACTTGATGCTGATTGGAGATACTAGTTATCTTAGCGTTACAGTAATACAAAACTAATAGTCAATTTATCTGTATAGGTCACTCTTTTCTTACTATCATATCTACCTACAATTTAGTGGAAGGCTTGCTTTCTCTTAAAATTTTCTCTCAGATTCCGAGCTTTCTTTGTGTGGCTTCATGTATTATGCTTCTACTTTAAGTAAAGTAGCTTTATCATCATGATCTTGAAATCAAAATGGTCCTGCATTTTCATCATCTGGTGAGGTTGGAATTTCACTCCGTAAAAGAATCATTTTCAACCTTAAGTTGAGTTGTACCTCTAGGGAAATTGATCTTCTCTGTTTTGGCATCATACGTTTACACTTTGTTAGGTGTTTCAGAAAGTATTTGGTAGTTGGTATTGTTTCTGAATAAGCTTTCACAATTGACAACTAACATTTGCTTTGACCTCTGCTACTGAAAATTCTAGTTCTTTCCCAAGTTATAAGTTTTGTATTGCCTCTTTTGGATGGTATGCTACATCTGTCACCCCAAAGGTATTATTTTAGCATTGTTGTTACCTTTTCTTTTATGGTATCTTATTTCAGGCTCTGCTTTTATGAGTTACATTTAACTAACAAGTTCCCCTCGGGCTGCAGGAAAACTTCATCAATTTTTAAGACAAATTTGGACAATGATTTGGTACTTTGACGTTGAGTTGAAGGTCGGCCATGACATCTTCTCTTGTTCTCCAGATTGCAGTTCATAACCAAAATCAAGTTTTTTTCTTGCTCCCAGTATGTATAAAGCATGGGATACAGTATTGACACGTTATATGATTGATAGTACGGCAACTGCTCCACAGATTCCTACATAGATGACATTCAGGAGTTGCAAAGGTGATTCTATGCATCTTCTGCCTCAATTTTGTGATCATTGAATTTTGTTTATATCTGTGCTAAATATGTTAATGAGACACAATTATGATGTTAGTAGTCTATTATCCTGCGTTGTTTTGAGAATTGAGATAAGAGAAATCAATGGATTGGTATTAGTTGTAATTTGAGATTACTGATTCGACTATGCTATAATTTCACTCCTACTTCTAGGATTGAATGCATGTGGGTCCTTTTCTGTTTCAGTGCTTTTGAATATTAAAGGGACGTGGAGAGTGGTGGTTTACGGTTTACTTATGTTTTATGGTCCATGTTCCTATTATTGCGAGTCTTTTTGAGAAGAAGATGCTGCTCTGGTGGGTCTTTATTCTCCTAGATGGGTTTTGGGAGGGGATTTTAATGTGGTCCGTGTAGCTGAGGAGATGCTTGGGTTGCACAGTTCTTGTATGCAATCTTTTGTTTCTTTCATTAGAGAGAGTGAGCTTCGAGACCTTTCCCTTTCTAATGCCCCAATTCACTTGGAGTGTGAGTGGACTGCGCAACGCCTCTTCTCGCATTATTCAGTTCTTAGGTTCTAATGACTTTGATGACGAGTTCCCTGGTTTGGTTCAAGAGGTTCATTCCTGGCTATGCTTTGACCATTTTCCCATTCTTACTTCAGGATACCCTAATCAAATGGGGACCTACTCCTTTTCGTTTTCAGAACCTGTGGACTACCCATGTAAACTTTGGAAAGAGGGTTAAGGAGTGGTGAACTGAGTTTGATGTTTCAGGTTGGGAGGGGTACTGTTTTATGCGTAAGCTTAAATACATCAAGGATCTTCTGAAGAAGTGGAATAAGGAGGTCTTTGGGGATATTAGAACCGAAAAGAATGTACATCAAGCGACCCTTTCTCCCAAACCGCTCACCGTCATTGCAAACAACATTAAAATCACCCCCTACAATCCACCGTGAAGAGCAAAGGCCCACCAAGTCCCTCAGTTCCTCCAGAAAAGAAGATTGCTCCTGATTTCGACAAAGGCCATAAACGGAGGTAACCAACCAATCACCCCTATCGTTCACCCCCCAAGCGAACAAAGATAGAAAAGGAACCCAAAACAATCTCCACTTTAGAAGTGAATCTACTATCCCTTCTTTGATAATAAAATTTGTATTAAAACCAAAATGAAGATAATTGCAAGCTAAAACGACAAGGAGTCCTCAAGAAATCTAGGTACAAAATGATTCTCTAAATACAAATCACCCAATGCCGTTAAATACCAATGAGGATCACCCCCATAAAGTCCCTGCAGCTTTGGCCGAAAGAGAGGTCAAATAGACCACCCGATCCCACACAAAAGCAAGTGGCTTAGAAGTTTAAGCAAAAACCAGAGAATTTCGTTGCAACCAAAGGCACCATAGAAAAAGTAAGCAAACCTGGTATCCCAAACAACAAAAACGCCTCCTGAAGCCCCCTGAGATGACAAATGGCCCAGTCCTTAAACTGAGATTTTCACAAGCTCCTAGTATTGGAGTCTACATTTTCCACCTTTGTTACTTTACAATGCTTAGAAAGTATTGAATAGTTAAATGAGCCAATTTGATTTAGTCTTGATCAATGTTAGCAAACACGAATAAGTAAATGCCACGTAAGTCCTCAGCCAGGAAAACAACAGATCTTGAAAGCACCAACAACATGTGTGGAGCTTCGGGTGTTGTCACTAAGCGTGCCACAGGAGAAAATGCTTCCTCAAGGTCCAAACATACTTCTATTTGTAGCCTTTTGCTTTTACGTCTCGTCTTGTATTTGTTAATTCTACCTTCAACACCTCCCTTAATTTTGTAAATCTATTCCAGTCTTTTTCTTATGGCCACTCAGGAGTATAGCTTCTCATGTGTCATTCTTTGAAATTGCATTGATCTCATCCTTCATTGCAAATCTCTATACTTCTCATACGGCCTCATTAAAATCTACACACTCGCCCGCTTGTAGTCTGCATTAAAAAAAAAAAAAAAAAAAAAAACATATATGCTTGTCAACCTATTTTGTAACTTCATAGATGTCTTGAACACTTCATCTTAAGATTGTGAAACTGATGTAATCTAACTTTGATGTGACAATAAATGCGTCATATTTTGAATGTTGATCGAACCAAAAGCCTTAAATCTGTGTGGAACTCTCAAAACATCTTCAAATCCACAAATGAGACTCTCTATTCTCTCTTCCTCGCATGTGAGTTAGCGATCACCTCGGACATGGTCTCTTCATGTATCATCCTTTGCACACCTCCAACTCGCCCTCAATTATAGCCTGTGAGTTCGGGGGTTGATTCCTAGCTCAACCTTTAATGGCGTTCCCTTTAGAGGGGTCGAACTCCCCTTAATTCATGGCTTCCTTACTTTCAAGTGACTATCCTAACACAACCACAACCAATTCGTAGTTGTAGTATGTGCTAAGTGAATATGCCTCTTCACGAGTTATGTCACATGGTCATCATTAGTAGTCATAGTTTCACTTATGCATCAGCTCAACAAGGGCCATATGCCCATATCATCATATTGGAAAACCCAGGTGCACCCCTTCCTAGGAGGTAGAATGGGCTACGATTGTACATCACCACTCTTAAAGCATGAACATCCATAAACAAGTCCACAAGCCCCAAGACATGATCCTCTCTTTTGATGATGGGTCGAGACATCATCTTCATGGATCCCTCATGCGGCATAGATCATCCACCACCAACACGGATTGTGCAACAATAACTTGGTACACGCTATAAGCTCTTACAATAGTTACCAAGTCCTATTAGGATTGGCAGGAGGATGAAATGTAATGGAACTAGGCTCACTCTAACCTAATAGCTGGAGCTCTTAGGTTGTTATACTAGATACACTTATGAACCAGTCACTCTCCTTCTAATCTTTCCATGTGCGATGCTCAACACATTATCATCTCCACATTGGGAACAGCAATTTCTACCCATCTCTTATATCATCTTTCTCTATTCCTTGTTCTTTGCTCTTTGTATTTATTGATGTTTTAGAGTAAATTTTACTCTTGCTAATACGCTTGTTTCTTTTGTTCCTATCAGTATCATTACCTTTATCATTGTTGTTATTGTCATTACCGCTACAACCAGTCATCACAACCACCACCACCACAACACCACTACAACTTCTACCTTCTCCCCCCCCCCTCCTATATTTATATAGCTTCACTTGTTTAAACTTTTGCGGATACTGCACATGTGCAAAATTTACCGATAACTTTCTTGATTTCATTGATGTTTCTCTTAGATATTTTAAAATTACTAAAAATTTTGCCTCCTTATATCTTACATTGTTAATTCATGCATTGTATTTGTATGATATTGTATTTACTAGAAAACCAAATAGTTCCAAGTGGAAAACAAAATGGAGTGTGACTTTTGTGTAAAATGTGAAGGAGTGCATTGAGCTACCAGGTAGCATAGTGGTAAGGATATGAGTGGATTTCCATCCGATGTAAAAACTATTTCCACTAGAGGAATTTGCGGGGAAGGTTTTGCCTACTCCTTAGACATTTCCGCTTTCTCTCAAGTTCCCGGCTTGCCAGGAATAGCGTCCTTCTCACCCTTGTACTCCTTCAGTCCCAAAATGAAAGTTACATTTCATATTTGACACATTTTTTATAATGAATTTACCAACCTACCCTTACCCACTACTACTCATATACAAATAATTTATTCATAAAGCAAATAACCTTCTTTCTTCAATCACCTTTACATAAAGCAAGGACACCTAAGGTCATTTATTCTTCCCATGATTTTTTTCCCAAAAGTCAAACGTAACTTTCATTTTGAAATGGAGGGAGTATATTTGTTTGGTACCAAATTTTTTTTTTNTTTTTTTTTTTTTTTTTTTTTTTTTTGGCAATGTTTATGGATTTTGGCGACCTCAACATACCCTGCTGAAATTCTCAACCCTCCATGGAACTTTTAATGTTCAAAACCTCATGTTGCCAGCATATGACATTCCTGTTAATTGGATTTGGCAGAAGTCAACAAGAATGAAAGTGGAGACACGGATGTGACCTTACATAGGAATCGTGATGTTGAAGGTTAGTAGGAGTCATTTGCAGTTTTCTTTTTTAGCTTTACGAGTAAGATGAGTATTTTAAAAATCTGAAGGATAATGAAAAAGACCCCTATTCTACTAGTAATGCCTTGTGGTAATGATTGAACTTGAATCGAGAGAGAACTCCACTGACTTGCCAAATGGAAGTTGCATTGTCCCACCTAGGAGCCAGCCAGATAAAAGATAATAATCCTACTAATCTCATGTAATTTGTGGATAAGTATATGTTTATTGATCAAGCTAGCGCTTTTATCTGGTTGGCTGTTTCGGCAGCGCTGACTGGTTGAGAGCATATTTTTATGTTTGAAAATTGCATATCCGTACAGTCATTTTGTGTGCCTGGACCTTCTGTTTGTATTTTAGCTACCACTTTTGCAATTTGTTATTTCTTAAAGGTAACCTAGTGTTTGAAATGCTTCTCACTTTTTGTGAGACTTAAAAGGTCAAATACTTATTAACACTTGAACAGCTATTTTCAAATATTTAAGTGATAGACCCCCTGCGTGCAATCAATAGTATACCAACCTCAATATGCTATCTCTTGATTACATGTCAATATATTGTTCATTAAGCCTTGTTGACGAAATTTAATACTCGATGAATCCTGAATGATGGGATAAGATGAGATTACTGGTAGAAGTCCAAGCCCTTTTCCATTACCTCGTCTCTTTACTCTTTAGTTTTTCTGATTTTGAAACTTTCGGTTAAATGTTGATCATCCTCTAGTTTATCACTGCCTCCATTCTTCTTTCATTGGTCTCGAAAACTTAAAAAATGTGTGCATTATCTTATTTTAAATATGTTCTGATGTGGAGGTTTGTAGGTTCTTCATTCAGGCGAGTGTTCCACCTGGTCCTTAGCTTGATACTGGAACCTCTATTCCTCCTTCCCCCTCCCCTTTTCTCTTCTTAACAGATACCATATTTTTTAGGCTTTCGTCTGAACCTTTTACCCTTCAGTCTTTTTCATGTTCTGGGATGGTTAAAACTATATTTCTATTGCCACTTTTCTGAGTTCTTTAGTTAGTTCCTGTAGGGAATTTTCTGACTGAAGCTTTCCGGCTTCTCGCATTTTCTATTGCATAGAAAGAGATAGGAGTGGGAAAAGGAATGGCTGGATGTCAATATAGTTTACGCTTAAAATAGATACATTGTAGCTAGACGGATATCAAACCTTTGCCTCTTGCCTAAAGCCACTGTGATTGTTATAAACTTTTAATAAGTTGTTACACGTCAGAAAGTGTAGGTCTGTGATGATGCCTTTCAGTGTGCCGTTTGTCTGTTAATGGAAAAAACATTGAAAATTGATTATCATATGTAAGAAAATTGTATTTTGAGGCTCATATTTCATTGGATACTATTACATCATTAGTGCTTGTAACGAAACAATAACAACCACAAACAACAAGAACAATTACAACTCCCATTGTGGATCCTGCCTGGAACAATCTGGGGATATCAAGATATAATCTGTCTTTGCCCTACACATTGTATCAGAAGGACTGCTTGCCTTGAAACTTAGCCCTAATTGAGTTTGCAGCTGCTGGTGATTGCCATGGATCTGCTCAGAGCTCAGAAGAGCGTTTTCTAAGTGATTCATAAGAATGGTTTGACACAGTTGTGTTTCTTTCTGTGAAAGAGCATTACAATCTGTGACACTGTTATTGCTTGAATGTGAGCACGCATTCAGTTTGAAGTACTGATATCCTGACTATTCGCTCTCCGAAAAGTAAGCTTCTTGGAGAGAGAAATATAACCATTTATTCTATTCCCTGTAAAACTCTTTCACCAACCAAATGAAAGTCGAGTAAGTGCTACAGCTACAACAAGCATAAGGTGGTTGTCCTTTTTTAAAGTGTTTCAAGGTTTTTTATCTAGTGTAGAAGTTCTTGGATTATTTATTTAGGCTGATGTTGGAAACTAACTGATGTTACTATTATTATCTGTGGTTGGGTGGATTGGAAGTGGTCTAGGAAATTGAGCATTCAAATAATAAAAGGATGTAAAAGCCTCAGAGATAATTGAGTCCAGGAAAGCGCAAGGAATAGAATTAAAAGTGGCTTGGACTAGAATCTGTGGCCATTTCATGAAGGCATTCAAAAGAAGAATCCACTTTCATCAACTAAGCAATTTTGCTACATTACTGATCACAAAAAAGGATGAAAAAAACAGAAAAAGGATTCATCAATGACTCATATTGAGCGCTTTTACACATCTGAGAATATAACTATGTGTCTATGTCTATCTTCAGTGGACTTGCTTGCGAAATGTTTTCGATATCCCATAATAAACTATTAGCTTTTTGGTATTTGCTTTCCCTACTATTTGAGTTATAGTACATTTACCAACTGATTATTGTATCATCTAGTCAGGAGATGGTGCTTATCTTGTGATTGCACTGAAATTGAATACTATTTCTAATAAGTTAAATTTGCTGTCTGCACTTTTTTCAGTGGCTGAAAAATAAGTTAACTTTGCTGTCTGCACTATTTTAATGTAACATTGGCCTGGATAATATCCATGAAGTCATTTGTCATGAATCTTAGTCTTGATTCTTCACCTATGGGAATGTTGATGGGATCTGTAGGGTGGACCTACTTATACGTATTTTTGATTTATGTTCAGATTTTACTAGTGAAGCTCAGATCTTGTTGGAAAATGACCATTAGACCTGTGGCAGCTTCTGTCTCTGAATTTTGTGTGCAGAAAGAAAATAGCAACTTTAGGATGTTTCTTTAAGTCGATTGTTGCCAGTGTGAATAGCTCTTCTGATTCTCAATGGCTGAGATGCACACTGTAATAATTGATAGAATTATCATCTTGGCCTTTAATGTCTGGTTTCCTCTGACTGCCTTTCTCTTCTTGCGTTGTTCCAAGATGTTGCACTTTACCCTTTTTGCTCAATGTTGTACACATTAAGCTTTCCATCTGAGTTTGAGCATATTTTTATTTTTGGCCTAAAATATTAGAAGATAAAATCTATATCGGGTCTTCACCCATTAGCTTAGAACTTCTAGGTGTGTTTGTTCCTTCAACATGATATTAGATAAATAATGAACACATTTCTGGTGTTTGATAAGACCTGAGAGCTTGTATTCCCGAAACTGAAGTATTTCAGCTTACAGTATGAGAATGGTTATGATCGAACACTTCAAGGCCAAGCCAATTGGCATTATTGATATATGGCTGTATCTGAAACTGAGTCTCCAATAATAGAACTTTGAACTCACCATCTGTTTTAATGAATTTGCAGAGCAATGTGTTCATAATCTACCAGAGTTCAACTTCAGTTTTCAAAATGACATGAAAGGCAAGTAGCACTCTCT
>BSSO01000949.1:0-22667 GCA_030267885.1 Mesembryanthemum crystallinum
AGGTAGTTTTATAAAATTACTATAAAATATAAAAAGTATCCCTTATGTGGCTAAAAGTAGCCCATAAATTGTGAAAAGTCACCATTATATTCGGTCGTCTAATGGTTAGACGGTTGTACACAAGAATTTGTGCTTTTTATTTGTGTGTGTGTACTAGCCCTGAATTATGAGTTGATGGTTTTCTTTATGGTCCAGGGCTGAATGTGCAGGTAACCCTGTTCGATTCTTTGTTATCATATCAATGCAAAGATCTGGCAGTGGATGGTTCGAGACACTGTTAAATAGTCATATTAATGTGAGCTCCAATGGTGAGATATTCTCTAGCAGAATAAGGAGAGACAACATCTCCTCTATTGTTAGGACACTTGATAGGGTCTACAATTTAGACTGGTTCACTAGTGCTTCCAAGAATGAATGTTCCGCTGCTGTTGGCTTCAAATGGATGCTTAATCAAGTAAGTGGGCGACTGGTTCTAAATGTTGATATTGCTTGTGTGATGTTATTTTGTTCATTGTGTCCCTTCAAATTGTAAGGACAAGGACTGATTGTAGTTCTTGACCTTCAATTGAAACAACTTTTTGACTTTTGAGAAATGGATAAAAAGGTGTCTTGGACTTTGGATGGTACTTGAGTTAAACTTGGCATGGCATGTATGCAAAGCATGTAAGCATTGCAATTAGGTCTGAATTTGCCAATTGAGTTGTGGATAAGGCTCCTTTGTGTGTTCCTACATTCCCTTTATCTCATCTTAGGATATATGCTTTGTGTAGACTCCAAGTGGTTGAGGTTCCATGGAGTTGTACTTTTTCAATAGCATCGGAGCCATATCCTGTGTAGTAAGCTAAGTCGGGCAGATGATTTTTCACCATTGGGAGTTTTTTATTTGGTCAGAGATTCTTGTATGTAAATGATAAGCTTGACTGCAGAACACTTCGAAAAAATATTTTATCTAGAATTTTCTGTACTATGAACTGGTCATCTACGTCATTTTGACCAGGTCTACAGGTGATACGCCAGCTTTACCGTCCCTCCATAAGGAGAAACAGAATTTGCTCTAATTTAAGTGAAAAAAGTTACAAGGAAAAATGAAAAGAAACAAAACTGTGAGAGCATTTTGAGGATATGCATTTTGTTTTTTGTGAATGCTCTCGACAGAACAAGTTTTTGACCTCTTGAAATGTTCATTAGCTAATTTATAGGTTCAAAGAAAGGCAGTTTTTAGCTTTGCATTGCATGGAATCAAACTAAATCGCCGCATCACTAAATTGTTCCCTTCTTAGTTCTTTTAATGTACCACAAAGGTGGTGCTTTTGATCAAAGGGTCTATTACTGTGTTACAGCAGTCAGCCTCTGCATCATTTGTCCGGTCCTCCCACATCACACTCTAAGTAGGCGTCATTAGAGGCACTCAGTTGATTAAATAGTATGTACTGTAANTTGTGATGGAAAAATAGCTTTAGCCTGACAAATTCAAAAAGAGAAAGGGGAAAGATGTACAGAAAACATGCGTGTATGTTATTCATTGTGGATGTCTGTGCAGGGAGGACAAGCTCTTGAACCTCATGCCATATTAAATTCTAGGTAACTTTATGTAGGTTGACATCCTAATACTCCCACCTTATGTATTCTTGCATGCACTTGTGGTTGCAATGGGTGAAAAGGATTAGTCTGAAAATCTAAAACTAGTTACTCCTATGCCAACAACTGCAAGTGCAAATCACATCTCTGCCTCGTCTGTGGATGTTCTGGGTGGGTATGTCGCAAGAGATAACAGAGGTAGATGGTAAGGTCAAGTGAGCAACTTCTAGGATAACTAATACTGGTGCAAAACATAGCATGACCGACATGAAATCATCAGTACTCATTGATTGGCTGTTCTAAAATGTGGTATCTTTCTTGAAAAAATGGATTTATTGTGTTGAAGTGACTGGTAGAATCTATGGGAAAGAAACGGCCATGCGTATGAATATCTTTTTGTAGAATAGGTAGTAGTCAATACCTGAATGATCTTTATGTCTGGATGCACTTGACATGGGTTTGGCTACTTTGCTTTCATCAACTTCTTGCATATTTACTTGCTAATTGCCATCTTTGTTAAGGAAACTAGTCAGGATTTTCCCACGGTTGAGATTCGCCACAACAAGCTGTCTTTTGTATCTGTATCTGCAAACTGCAGCTTATGAAGTAATCAATACATTGAAACCACATGCACTTGCTTCCCACCAAAAAGGAAAAAGACAATGGTATTTGGTAGTTTGATTGTTTATAATTCTTCAGAGCCCAAACAGAATCAATATTAGTAGTCTTTCAGAATCAGGGAGTAATTTCTTCTGATATTAGTTTTGCTGTAGTTTTTTTGCATTGCCTTTTTGGAAGACCAACAGCTATAGCTTCTCAAGTGCTCATGTCTGATTTTCCATGGTTTCTGGTTGACTTAACTCTAGTTTCCACTCTGCTTACTTAGGGACCGATGGACTACCCCAAAGAGATAGCTGAGTACATGAACAAAAGGGGGGTGTCTGCAATATTTCTCTTCCGAAGAAATCTGCTGCGAAGAATGGTTTCAGTAATGGCAAATTCGTATGATCGCTATGCTCCATTATTAAATGGAACTCACAAGTCTCACGTACATTCTCCTGAAGAGGTTCAAAACGCTTCTCTCTCTCTCCATTTGTGTGTGTGTGTGTGTGTGTGTGTGTGTGTGTGTGTGTGTGTGTGTGTGTGTGTGAGAGAGAGAGAGAGAGAGAGAGATGTTGTTGCTTATCTGCAGCTGATCTTTTGTAGGCTGAGACTCTTTCAAAATACAAGCCTTTTATCAATTCTACATCATTAGTATCTGATTTGAAGGAAGCAGAGTCGACTGTGTCCCAGGCTTTAGCATACTTTAATAGCACTCGGCACATCGTCGTATACTATGAAGATCTCATCAAGAACTCCACGGTATGAACTAAGCTATTTCTTTTTATATTTCGAATGCGCTCAGATGAAAGCAATCTTTGTGCACTTCAAGTCAAGCAATTTCTTTAACTTGTGAGCTGTTTACACATATTATTTGTTAATGTTGTTTAGCTTTAACTGTTGTTCTGTTATGATTAATGTGATAAACAAAATGTCCTTGAGAAACTTTAGTAAAATATATATGGGAAATTTTCATTTGAGGTATACTGGCAAGAGAACCCTTCACATGTGCCTCATCAACTCCCTTCAATGGCTCACAATCCCTTCACATGACACACCTTCATGGCTATAAAGCTGAAGAATCACTTTTGAAACATATTGGCTTTGTGTCATTGTCCCTTCTGATCCAATGCATGCTTTACTCAATCCGGTTACCAGAATCATGAGTTGCAATCAACTATCCAAAATAGTTTATCTCAATATATTTTGTAAAACACCGGTATATCTTGGTCAAAAAAATTCCCAAATTTTTATTTTTATTTTTCTGGTGGGAAAGAAACCAGGATAACAGAACTCATCTTGTTTTGCATTTGTCAAAACAAGGGTCTCTTTATTTGAACTATCATACTTACGCACTTCCTTCAAAACATGAAGTTGCAGCTACATTGTGGTGGATACTGTGCACATCCCTTTTCAATCTCCTGTTTCATAGTGAATCACAATGGTCAATTCAGATGATAAGGCACATTTTAAGTTTTAACTAGTTGCATGTATCAGGAGTACATGGGGGCATTGCAGTCTTAACTTTGCATTTCTTATGAGGGCTCGTATACAAAGTATGTAGTTCAGCCAAGAATTCTTAGATACGAGTGAATTGAACAATCAAATGGCATTCCCTAAAATTGTACATTAACTCGGTTCTGTGCAAGATGAGTTCCTGGTTTTTGTGTGATAAGATGTATGGCTAAGAACCCTTCCACACCTCTTCTCATCTTCTTCTACCTGCATATGTTGCAGAAACTAATGGATATTCAGGATTTCCTTGGAATACCACATATGCAACTAATGAGCCGGCAAGTAAAGATACACAAAGGTCCACTGCGGGATCATATCAAGAACTGGGAAGACGTTGATAAAACCCTCAACGGAACAGCTTATGAGAGGTTCCTTCATGCTGACTATTGAACAGTCATCAGCTAACAATGAAGCAGTGTAAATAATGCTGATTCGTAAAGTAGCAAAGCTGGAAGCTGAGAGCAAAGCCATGAAGCTTCCCTGCTTATTTGACTGCCTTATTTAGCAGCAGGTGAAACCCTTATTTTTGTCGTGTCTTATCACATGTGTTTTTGTTGTGCCCGATTGGAGTAATGGGAAAGCAGAAATGTAAAGCTAGGCGGGCAAGAAGCTGTGCTCTAATTAGTGAAGATTAGAAGGTAGTATCATGCAAACAGTGCTCTGGTTGTTTTAATTACATTTCGGAGATTTTTAGTTCTTAGCTGCGGGAACAGTATGAAATGTCGCGGAAAAATCATGATGAAAAGTAAGGAAATGTGGGATCTATTATAGGATGTTGTACTATTAATGTAGAAGATGTACAAGTTACTCCACATAGAACACGAGTAATTGGTGGAATATGGAGATGAAGAAATTCATGTTGTATTATGATCAATGTGAGAATTGACACAACCGGTTCAGCCAGTTGAAGAAAGGATACATCGTACATAAATTATCTGTTGGCCAAAAAATACATATTCGACACGCGCCTGCATCTTAGCAACTTTAAAAACACAAGCAATTCTGACAGTGCCATGACTTCTAGGTTGTGCTAAGAATGCTTTGGCTAACTTATAATTGATGCCAACAAGTGACCTGCAAAATAAAATTTTGTAGAAAAACAATGAATTTTGCCCTTAGCCTTCCCACTCTTCAACAACCTGCGAACATTTCAAACGGAATTTTGGTCAGATTTCCAAAAGAAGCTGAGAGAACTGAAAGTAGCAGGAACCATATGACCAGGTGGTGTTGTGACAGCCGAGAATATGATTATTTGATAAAGAGCAGCAGCCATCCTCCATCAAAGAGCCTTCTGAAAAAAACTGCTAGAATCTGCAGTATCATAGTCATTACACATTCATTTACCACACGGTTTATTTCAGTCTGCTAAATATCTGCATCATATTGTAAAATTACAGACATGTAAGCCCTGCAAGAATTCCAATCATTTACACTTTTTTTCACCAGTCATATGAGGTCCTTCCTCCCTCTTTACTTGGACAGTCAAGTAAGTATTTTCTTCTACGTAAATTGCAAAAGGCAACGGATCCAAGACCACGACTGTGTTAAGTATAAACACGGGTTTCCAAAATGCATCCTAGCCATCTTGACAACATAAAATCAAAAGCTTCAAATACCTGCACCCAAGTATAGCAACTTTTGAAAAAAGAAAATTAAGAACTCCACAATTGAACAGGAGAAAGCATTTTTTAAGCCTACTTCAAAGAGCAAACAAAGCTGCTTTTTAAGAACGTGCGCACACACAAACATACAGAGAAGAAGTGCATATACGACAAGCAGGCATGATACTAGGACAAGAAGCTATGATGCCAGAGATGGTACTCGCGGAGTTGGTCGACAAACGAATCAACCACCTTAAACAACAAGATGAGCAGCCATCAGTTAATGATGCTCACATGTCGTCATTTGCTCGTAATTTCAGGGCCAAGTAGAGGTCATTCATCACCTGGAGCTCAGTAAACATGTACGTCAATAGAAATAAGTTTATATAATTAAGTACCACATATAAAAACAATTCTTATCATTTCTAAGTTTTCATTTGAAAAATCGCTGCACAGTCAAGCTGCCAAGCAGTCAAAGGTGTCAGTAGCATCTTCAGTTTCTCTGTGAAGGACGGCTGGGTGGGAGGTCCATGTGAGCTCCTACACATTTGCAAAAAAACACAAGTTGTTTCTATAGAATATTCGACAGCATAGAAGTATATCACGCACATTCCAATCAATATAGCTCACACATACATGGGGCAATGTACGGTGCTCTCCAGACCATTGCTCTAAAGAATACAATTAAACCGTAAAGCAACACACACAGCAACGATACTTTACCATATGGGTAAATTTTGCGGCTAGATACTTTATTTGAAAGTAATAAAAGAAAGCTGCAGATCAAATATATGTTCAGCATGCTCAAATATTTCTAGTTGGAAAGCCAAAAGCCCGACTTAAAGATACACCAAGAAAGTATCAACCATCATATATTGAGATAAATGAGAACCCAACCACTCCTCCAAAGTCCGAGCACATAGATTGATTTTCCAGTATTGTCTCAAACAGCACAAAGTACACAATCAATCAACCTTCAGGTCATGCCCAAAATTAGTGTCAGTGTAAAGAGAGAAGGTGAATGAACATAAATCATCAACCAAATTAAAGCAAGTGTGAAGGAGCTTGACTTCACTTTTAAATGTCTGGATGATAGTTGCATGCTCCTGCTCATTGACGAACCCTGCAACAAGTTTTACCAACCGTGAGAAACATTGTAAAATACTAAATGCTGCAATAGAAACTCCAGAATGAGACTCAACTCCACCACTTAAGTTTAATACCTCGAAATTTTGTAATATGTGGTCACAACAGATGGCCAACAAAAACACCTGACCTTCACGTTCTCACCATGCCAAAATGATTCCACTCTTGTTATGGCAATTTGAAATTTTTTTTACTTCAAAAGTACAATGCTTTCCTCTCCACCTTAAACTGTGCCCCTTTTGTTCCCTTTAACATGCATTTCTCATCTCATCCGTCATTTGAGGCTATTAGCCCTTGCCAGGATTCGTAGGTTGTTGTATCCTTCATTCAAGGCCATTTCTTAAACATGACCTTGTAGTCGAGAATTTTTGAAGACTAGAAGACAGTAACATTATTGTCATTGACTTTTTCATGACATTCTCTTTTGGAAACTCTTTCTTACAAAAGGAAACTCCTCAAAAGGGTGTCATTTTTTCAAGGACTTTGACTATTGAGTTTCTCCTTCATAAAGTCTCTCTTCCCCTCCTCCTCCTTTACTTCCTCATCCCCCAGAAGTTTCTAAGAAACTAAAATGAGGCTAGAAATTAAAGCTCCATCTCATGGTTCAAATTTCTAGCCTCGTTCTGGTTTCTTAGAAAATTGTGGGGAGGAGAAAGTGAAAAGGGAACATAGAGAGGAGGAAAGATTTATGAAGAAGGAACTCAACAGTTTGGAAACTAGGTCAAACGACCTCTAAAACTGATCCCTTCCAAATCCCTGTCAGAATTAGGACCAAAATAATTGCAAAAATCCTCGTACATTGATACTACTACGCCAAGACTGTGCACCTTCCCCCACCCATATCCCACTACATACTTGTCACCTCAAGGAATCTCCAAAGTAGCTGGAACTAGTCTGGTAGACTCTCATATTCTCGTCTCTCAGCTACCTTTCCAGTATTATAAATACCTCACGAATAGAGAGGACAGAGCATCATACTCAGCTAACTTAGAAACTAAGATCCTCTTCTCTCTCCCTCGCTCCACCCTCTCTTCAAGCTACAAAAAACATGGGCTACAGTAAGTTGATAATTGCCTGGTTGTTTCTGGCAATAATCTACAACCAAAGAATTCAGTTTGCAAATGGAAGGAAACTGAGTTTAGTAAATCCCATCCCAAAATTCCATGTTCACCAACTAGAAACAAGGAAAACCACAGGACACCACATCAAAGTACATGATGATAGGGCTGATAAAGCAGGATATACTAATGAACTCCAACCTGATGAGCCAGCTGAGGATATAGATGCACCTCAGTCACCGCCACCATTCTCGGGGCACCAAGATGGTTTCAAGCCGACAGCCCCAGGTCGTAGCCCAGGTGCTGGACATTCAATTCAAAACTAGGGCATTTACATGCCGAAAGAATTGTATTGCTACATGTTGAAGCACAACATGCACTTCAACATGCATTTCATCAATTGTTTAAGACTTTAAGATATAAGTGGGCTATGTCAATCAATCTATGTGCATTTTTGAAATTGATTACATTTACATCTTAAATGACATGTATGTTATGATACTTAACTGTTACTGCATGCAGAAGGGCGTCTAAAATTTCACCTTGGGTTAACATTTGACAGCAAGAATATGAAAGATAAACTCCTTATATAATGATTGATAATCTCGTATCTTCAACCTTCATCCTCTCTTAATCAAAAACCAAATACCAAGAAGATTCAGCAATTGAGCTTATAAACAACAGATCTGTCAAATCACAACAGCCATGACATGATAATAAAATAAAATAAAATAAATAAAAAACCCGAAAATCATGTTAGACTGATAGTTACTTATCCACTTAAGAACTCCAGAACTGAAAAGACATAAAGATCCATTCATACATATGTTAACAAGGACTAATCCCAACCCTAATAGAGTAATAACCAATCCCAATCTAGAACACATGCACATAATGAAGAGACTTGACCCAAAATGGCATACATATAATAGCAGATTCATATACAGCAGCATACATCTTACGCTCTCCTTAAAGATTTCAAGTGAAAGGAACCTCACTAAGTTGTTGTAATAATCCCTTAGTTATGCAAGTTCTCAATAAACAATGATCATGGAAATAGTTCTATCAACCCTATTTTTCAAAAGCTAAAATAACACAACTACAAAAACTAAGAGAGCTCTAATGCTATATGATATTAAGTGCACCACTCATCAAGTTACAAATTATTTGACCAATGTAAAACATCAAAGAACATATCCTCACTTTTAAAGAAAAATCCCACAAGAATTCTACCTAGTTCCAAAAAAAAATAAAAAATATTTAATCTCAAAGCAGTGTTGATTTTCCAATAATGCTAACAAATAAAAACGGTCAAAAAAAGCAGTTCACAACTGTGCTACCTCTCTCACAAGTCTCTAACACATAGGAATTACATGTAGCTTAATTACCTTGACTATTTAGACCAAGTGAACCATATCTCAGTTTGCACTACTTGTCAAGTATCACAGGTAACAAAAACCTTACCTCTGACACCTTCACATAAAACTGATTAATTCCAAGGGATGCAATTACAACGTGTGAAGTTCCATTTTTCAGGAGTTGATATATGATATGGCAATTACCTCACCAGTTTTGCCATTAGCTTGACATTCCAGATTGAATATGAATATTAACCAGATGAAAGATCAAAATTTCAAACAAAAGTATTACAGATAAACACAATCAAAAGCACATAATGTTAGCAAATATATACAGGGCTGATGAGACCTTATCCTAGTATTCAAGGTTGGTGCAGAAAGATTTAAAGGTTTCATGTTCAAATCCTTGAACATGAACCGTAATTAATTTTACACCATGTATGTATGTAAACATATAAACCTAAAATAATAGTTTATGTGACCTACCCAACTAGATCTCGTTAAGGACATGGCCCTTGACAGGACTCTGACATGCTAAAATGTTTATATCTGATGGTAGGGGCTCTTTCTTGCATATCACTTTTTAAAAATAGGGCCTAACATTCAGATCGCACCTCACTTCTCTAATTAGATAAAAGGTCAGAAGTTCAAACCAAGCTAAAGGATACTTACATAATCAAAAACACACGAGTCCAGACCTATATCAATAAGAAGTCCTAAATTTATAATGACAGGTGTCGTGACCTGCTCAACTAGATCATACTAAGGAAGCTGCCTTTGATAAGACGCCATCTCATGGCTTCACGAGTGTCTCTGTCTATCTATTGTGCTTATTTGTTTGCTTGTCTATCTGTTTGTCTGTATATCTATCTATCTAACCCTATTAAGTTTAACTATCTTAGACATGTCAAGTCCCTCCAATCTGACCTACAAAACATAAATTACTCATGAACATTCCCCGAGAAATGACTTCCCAAGATTCAAAGTCACCACCTCCAAATTGTAAGCATCGCTATCCACCAGGCAACGAAAAGCTAACAGGTACGAGGTACCACTTAAGGGAAGGCCTTCCATACCTAAATTAAATGAGGTATTATTCGCAGAACAACCATAAATAGTACTAAACTTCATAATTAATGTACATCAGTAATGCAATTCTCCACTATAATTCTTTTATTTACGGAAAAAGTATATATTAATAGGATTCAGAATTGCAGCAAAAGAAGATAAGATATGAAGAAACTATAAACTCCCTAGTTCCTTTCGAATTGTGGAACATAATAGCTACTAATGGTCCCTACTTAATTATCAAAAAAATAAATAAATAAATAAACAAATAAAGGCCCCTACTTCTTTAGACTAGAGAAAAAATAAATTTCCCATTTCTTAATGTCATTCAATGAATGCACCAATTTGTAGAAAACCAAACAAAGAAATGAGAACAGACCTAGAAGTTTCTGTTCCATAATGTTGCTTACATTTTAAAATTGAGAGGTTAACAAATTTGGCACATCTTCAACACTTCTTTTGATTGCAGTAAATTTCTACTTTGTCACTAAAACTAATATCAAGGTTCTGTTATTTGCTTATGTAAGATAAATAACAGAGGTGTTTTGATCTGCGTTTAGCAATTGTTAATTTCTGCACAGATTAACAAGTCATGATCAAGTGATCATATTATTTTAGATTTTAGACATGTTATTGACTTATTTCTGGCCTAAAGTTCCAGAGGTCAGATACTCCCTCCCTGCTGTCAGATAATATAATAATCTTCTGTAAGGAACTGTCTTCTTCCATCAAAACACAGACCAATGATCCTAGGAAAATTTCCCTACACAACCAAACATTACACCTTGGAATCCCAGTACCAAACTTCCAGGGTAGTTCAGCTTCAGAATGTACATTTTGTAGCTTAACACAAACTGTTGCTTAATTGTGCTTCCTCAACATCAATACATAAAAAGGACCTACTTATAAAAAGGACCAATATCATGTCATGCTCAGTCAATTTTTCTTCTCTTTGGAATTCATGTTCATTATGGACTTACTTCTATAGCCTGCATGGTCTCAGCAGATAACGCATTGACTTTCACATAAGTAGTCTGTCATTTATAACTTATAGTCACTATGTAACCTGTAGACAAATAATAAAGGACCTCAATGTAAAATAATATAATTTCATAAAATCTATTGAGATTCAAAAAGCACAAGATCTTGTCTTCAGGCAAAAAAAGTTACAACCACCACAAGCGCCTCCAGAGATCACTAGCCTCCACACGTTCTATAGCCTACAGAATTAGTAATGTTAAACCACAGCCCATAAAAGGATCGGACAGCGATATTTCGGTATTATCATACTGCACCTTTATGACTACTCTGACAGCCGTCACTTTCCAAGATTATTAATATACACTAGGGAGATGATGAAAGGACTCCTAAACCTTAGGAAAAACCAGGCTCTGTCCCATTGCAAGAATCTGTCTTTATTGTTCTCAGTGGAAAGACAGAAACCAAAAAAGTATAGGAAATTAGGGATATTCAAGAGTCCATAATTTGCTCAATGGTGCTTATTTGAATCCAGCAATAAAAGCATAGCAAATTTCATTATAATGAGCAATGGTTGGGACCCTACACAAGTTTGGTGGCTTGAGTGGTTTTGACTTGACTTTTGGCTTCAAGCACAGTATTTATTAATACAGGCATTATTCATGATATGAAACATAAATAACAAGTAGCGAGAGCTAAGAGAGAAAGAATATCAAACTTTGAACTTCACCAGAACCGGAAGAAAAGATAATTTACCAGATGCATGCATAGATTTGTTTGCAGGCTTTAAAACCGTACTCCCTCTGTCGCAAATCGAAAGTCCAATATTCGACCTTTTGGTCCAAAAAAATTTCCTAGGACCATTTAAAACTTCTCATAATCCCATCAGAACTCTTAAAATTTACTTGTTAACTACCCAAACAAATATGTCTGATACTTTCAGACCTTCATTTTGGGATGGAAGAAGAAAAAGCTACAGTGTACAGCCTGTAACTGTAGTCACTAAAGACTGATTAATCAACTTGACTAATGAAGATGCTTGCCTTTTAATATGTATGGGTGAAGTGGTTCTCAAGATGGTAAATGCATTTGCGAAAATCTTGAAGTAAAGGACAAAAAAAGGGCATACAGATCCTAAAAGACCGATTTATATATCATAACTTATGATACACTAATGTATGAAGAGCGGTAGGGGTAGGATATACAGATCCCTTTTCTGATAGAAAGTTTCCACTATGAACTGTGGTGGAGCCCGTCACTGAGAATTGTATAATAAAAATCAGAAAAGAAAATACTAGGAAATTTTATAATTTCATAATTCAAGTTGCCTGCCTGCAAAGAGTAATTACAAGGGAATTGAGCAAAAGAGAAATGGGGATTCTTCCTCATTTGAATTATTAGGAATTTAAGCGTCAGGGACAGAAAACCATACAGGCACCTCAACATCTTTAATTTTAAATATTTTAAGCCATTTCGTTCCTCCCTTCTCATCCAAATAAATGGTAACTCATATACACAATTCTCCAGAATGTAAACGGTGTACACTACAAGTAAAACCTAGATCTTTCACACTTCTATTGCTCAAATAGTACTTCCTTAATATGCTATAAAACTCAGACTCTTAACATATCTTTTCATATTATTTAATAAATGATATAAAAACCATGATGTTAGTGCTACGGTACATCATATCAGAATATAATAGTTTCAAAACACACCTACCAAGTAATAGTACAAGGAAGAATGTCCAATTAGGAATGGGTGGTGTACATGCAACAAGACAAAATTTGACTATGACCAAAATTTGACTATTACCCATGATTGCCAGCATGCTTTCAAAGGATCTGTAAAAAGGAAATTTTAACTCTTACAGTATTTAGGAAATCCTTGCCTGTAGTATCTCAGGTTTCCATAGAACTCCCTGACCCATCTTCTGTTCCACAACAATACCAAATGAGAATCTCATTATACGTAGTGCATCAATAGCTGAAAATGTACACAAATATTGCCCCTAAGACTAAGAGTGCAAGCACAATGCTAACTGAATGAACATAGTGTCCAAACGCATAATATTTTTCTCCTACTTTCAAAAATTATCCCGCGGACATAATTTTAAGCAAGTGATTTAGAACTTTAAATGGGCAAACAGCAAAAGCTATTGCATTTTAAGAGAACAACTATAGTAATCCATCAGTAGTCAGTACAAACATAATTTTCTAGATTCTTAATGGCACGCTTGTTTGAAAACACTCAAGACAAGAACAACGTAATATAAGTAAGAGCCATGCTGCAGCATTAAACTAGGTTGATATTAATCTAGAAAACATTCCAAAGAAGACATAAACATTTGATATGGACACTTACATCCAGCAAAGTTTGTGTGATTTTGGTATCCCATCAGACTTATACCTGAGTTTTGACAGGAAGGATAGCAAGTTAGACATAAGTGAAATCGGAGAGCTAAGCTGTCTAATAGAGAATTTGACGACAATTCGAGGGCAATCCAAGTCAGACAGTCATTTTCTGATAAGATATAAACACTCAGTCATCACAGGGATATTAATGTAAACACTTTGTTCATCAGACCACTAAAACCAAGTACATATAGCAAGTTATGTTTTAGCAAAATTGGTGGGAGGCAGAGAGGGTGGACCTAGTGACAAGAAAATGAATAAGGAATATGCTTTTATTTTTCTTCTCCCTTCGACCAATGTTTTTCTATCACTTCACTTTTTCCAGAAAAACTAATGCATTCAGAGTCAAAGATGTCGAAAAATATTTCTATGGAACTCATGATTATAATGCTTAGATTTGCCCAATTTGGGCAGCTTAATGATTTCGTAAACAACGCCCACTAAGCTCTAGCAGTCATAATGATCCAACAAAGGTTGCAAGACAGAAATACTGATAAATCAGCAAAAAAACCGTTCAAAGCATATAACACAAAGTAAGATCATACTTATAGACTAGAAAATATATGCTTATGGAAGGTTAAAGACGAAATTTTCATTTAAAATCAGGAAAAGATTATAGACCATTTATACAAGTCATCCCCGTTACAGCATACATGGAGCATCATACCAAAACGACCATACTTTCTGGTAAATTATGTCAATAAGCACTTGACGGCCAAAGCAATCATCAGGGATAAATATTGATTAGTGGTTATGCTGGAGCAGAGATTTCCTTTATACTATAAAAAGGTATGGGAATCTCTTTGCCATTTAGTGATTAAGTAATTATGTAACTCACTCAAGAACTTTATCAAATAATGCAAATTAAGAACAAAACGAAGAGAGATGTGCTTCACCTTAATTGTGGACCAAGGTCTCTAAGCTCTGCAACCAGCCATCCATATAAAGTGATGATCCTGCTCTAAGTGGGATAAGAGAATCCCCAGCTTTTTGTTTATTTTGTGGTTTGAAGTCTCACTGAGCTCATACCTCATAACCAACATGCTTTTCCTGTCCTCTGATCAAAAGTATAAAAACAAATAACTCCAGCTTTGCAAATTTCAGTCCTTCGGAGTATGAAAAGTCAGCATACGTCAATATTAAGAATTGGGCTAATACTATGTGTGTCTGTTTCACAAGTATCTCCCTAGAGTATCAGTCTGATAAGTTCAATCTCTGTTTAGACTACTGTAACGTGGAAACCGAAAATAAACACCAAATAACAGTCTGATAATTTCATTCTCCCTATAAAGAGGAAACACTATGTATCTGTTTCACAAGTATCTCCGTAGAGTATCACTCTGATAAATTCAATCTCTGTTTAGACCACTGTAAAGTGGAAACTGGAAATAAACACCAAATAACAGAAAACTGAAATTTCTTTTCCATTTCTTTTTTTTTTTCTTTTTTTTTTTTGAGGGGGGTGGTTGGAGGGGAATATACAGAAGGATGAAATGCTTGAAACTGTTTTGCAAGCTCATAGTTAAAGCCAATCCGCAAACCCCAATAGTAGCATGGTCACACTTGATTATTGTTGTTGTTATAAAGTAATTAACGAAATCCACAAGAGCAATTACTTTTCCATCTCATAACAAGTCAAAACAGTCTTGAATTAAAGCAATCTCACTGGGAAAATATAAGGAACAAAAAGAATTCAGTTCATGCAGAATATGCCAGATATAAGTCAGTCAGAAGCTCGAAAAAGAAAACAAAACAAAAGGGAAAAAAAAAAAAGTAATAAGCCAATCTAAGCACATACTGTAATTTGTACATTTCAGCCTACATCTTGTAACGATCACTACTACTGAGATTTTGAACAAAAATCTTTAAGGTATTAAGAGTGCACCTACTTGCAACAAGTATACTGGGCTAGTTTCAGAAAGAAGAGAAAAAAGAAAGGCAGCTGATGAAGTTCTAGAGACCAATCTTAGACCCTTGATGTATTGAAATGATAAGAGTTTATGTTCAGAATTTATCCAACAATGCCAAGATTGACATTAGTCCCATACAATCAGCCTTTGAGCTCCAAATGGCCCCAAAAAAAACTGATCTACAATAAAAGAACTAAATAATGATGATTTGATCACACAAAATACAACGCAGTGCAACTTCGCCTTGAAATTACCAAACCTAAGTAATTAAAATGTTATGATCCCAGAAATATATCTTCAAAGAAAGCCTCTTAAAGATGCAGTCTAATTTATGGGTGGGACCTCATACCCAACAAGGGTCATTCTACAGCGCCAAAATCAAGTTGACCTTTGAAAATAATAAATGGAAAAACAACTAGCAGCTGTTATACGCAAGACTTGCTCTCTAGAATTATAAATACCCCAGCTGAGAACTGCATTTAATCATCATCTTAAGTACTTCCTCTCCCTGCGCTCTGTTCCAACTCCTTTTTACCCATTTCTTCCCATTTATTGATTTTATTTGTTCAGCTATTTTTTCTCCTTAACTACCAGGACCAGATATAATTCCCTTCTTGAACCATGGCCAAATTTCAACCCATGATTATTACTGTATTTTTATTTACTCTCTTCACCTATCATATTCTTTCTGGGGAAGGGAGGCTGATAAAGTCACTAAATGGGGTAAGGATCAGCTATGTTGCAAGCCCCTCTCCTAGAAGCATCAGAAAACTAGGAGACCTAATAGCCCAGTCAGACCACAGTCAAACCTCACCATTGAAGACTGCTTCAAGAAAAGCATCTGCTGATTTTTCTCAAACTGCAGTAAATCAAAACAAGTTCCCCACTTCAAAACTAGCTCAGAGCTCGCCAGGTAGGAGTCAAACAGTTAATTCTTTCAAAGTAAACAAAGTAGATGCTGATGTACAAGGCAACTGTCCTGGTATAAAATGTGTTGATGACTTCCGACCTACAGAACCAGGCCACAGCCCTGGGGCTGGCCACTCCTCTCTGACTAGTACAGACATGTCACAGGACCAGCTAACTAGAAGCCCAGGGGCTGGGCATGCACTTGAAGATGACAACAGAGAGTCAAGTCCCAAAACTGCAAAAGTGCAAAACACTTTACCTTCAAGTTCACTAACTCCCAGCTCACTTTTCAGTGATTCTGCAACAACATATAAGAACGATTTTCGACCTACATCACCAGGTAGCAGCCCTGGTGCTGGTCATCATGAAGCAAACCAAAAAGGTACAGAGATGATTGGAAATTGTCTTGGTGAAAAATGCATAGATGGTTTCCGACCAACAGCACCAGGTGACAGCCCTGGAGCTGGTCATGTTGTTGTAAGCAAGTCAGGCAAGATAACACCAAACCCACAAAGCAAGCATATGGATGTTGCACATCCTCATGCAGGAGAAACAGATGACTTCAGGCCTACTACTCCCGGTCACAGCCCAGGAGCTGGCCACTCTACCTTGGAAAACTGAAAGCAAAACTTCATAAACTAGTAGAATTTGAATTAATTAATATGTAATGTGAATACTCGTGACTCCGAAGTCAAATGCTCACAACAAAAAATATAGTAGATGTGAAACATGTATTTTGTAATATGTACCATGTCTACAATCCAGTCTTAGCAGAATAAGTTAATGATCATTATTTGCTCCCATGCTAATCTTTGGCACTCTCTTACAGCCCTCTTCCTGCCCCAACCTACAAGCCATTTATCATTTTTCTTCCATATTGTTGAGGTGGATATTGTAGTGATAACTACGAGGATCCACAAACGAAAATATTCTAAATAATAAGTAAGCAACTTAACCTGCAAGAATTCAAACTTGACCCAGAATTTGTCGCATATGCAAACCGCTAAACAATCAAAAGTCATAACTTGCAGTCTAAAAGAGAAAAGCAGCATTTTTACCCCTCAAAGAGCTACCTCAAGTGAAAAATAAAATAAATAAATAAAGGGAAAATTTCAGTCCGGTGACCTGTGATATAGCGATATTTCATTTAGGTGACTCGAGGTTTACCCAATATCTATGAGGTGACCTACTTTTCAAACTATTATCACTTAGGTGACCTCCGGTGTAGTTCCGATCGTCGGAAGCTGACGTGGACAAGCCATTTCAGATATAATAAGTAAAACTTTGATTTTTATGACCATTTTACCCTTTCAACTTTAACTACATTTATCATCAAGGGATTTAAAAAGAAAAAAATGACAAATTTAATATACCCTTCTATTTTTTGGAGCTAAAAATATCACTTATTTTTTTAGCTCCTTTTGTATTTTTAATCTTTTTTTTCTTTTTTTTTCTTTTTTTTTCTTTTTAAGTTTGTAGTGCTTAAATCCTGCCAAAACACAAAAAATAAATAGGGGTAAAATAGACTTTTAACAACTCCGACGACCGTAATAATTATTTGCACCAAACTTTGAAAATGAGGTCACCTCATAGATATTATGTAAACCTCGAGTCACCTAAGTGAAATATCGCTATACCCCAGGTCACCTGACTGAAGTTTTTCCATAAATAAATATAAACAATATGTATATTCGGGCTTTGCCCAACTAATCCCATGGCCCTCAAGTTCAAGTAAGAATCACTATAGATCCACATATGCTTCATAATCAACCGAGCAAAGGAGGATGAGCTCAATATCAAAAAAAGACAAAGTGATACAGAATGTGGTAACTGGTAAGTGCATGCATGGACAGGGTAATTAACACCCCGTATCTAAAACATTCAGTCATCTATCCACACATAAAGAAGTAACATGCACTTTGAGTCCATCCCCATGCCCCAGTGCTTTGACCATTCTGTTATCAACTCAATTTTTAACTGTTACCGAATTACTACAAGTACATTTCTGAACAGCTCTCAACAGAACAACTAGATGTTAGCTTCCTGTTAAACGTAGCACTTATAAATTTCTAAACTTCAACACCACGAGAATTATAAAGATATGGCACTCAAAATCATCTACATGACTTCAAACTGCAATGGTATAGCAGAAGTCTCACAACCCCCCTTGATAATTTTACAATTCATATACATTTCAAAAGAAGTTTTGGGGAAGGATGTCACATCAACGGGGTAACAAAAAACATAACAAGGATAATTACATTTGTTGGTCTATCTCCAAGATATAGAAACGAAAGGGCACACTATTTCAATTGAACCACATAGTACCGTATTGTCCATATCATACCATCAACTCAGTTCTCACAAGGCTCTCACCTATGGGTTATGTGGTATGAAGATTATATCCCTACGGTTGCAGGATCATATCCTTGATCAGACGTATCAACTAGCCTACTACTTCACAACAAATGAGAAGTATAGGATAGTGGTTAAAGGATTGATTTGCTCTGCTCAACTCTAAACCAGATAAAATTGTCCCACAACAACCCTTTTAATTTCATTAGAATTGGAAGGTCACCACGCAACTTCGAGGAGGAACCAATTTTTATTCGAATGCTATCGACCGCCGTCTAAATTTTCAAATCCATGATTAGTTGTGTAAAGCTAATCAATGGAAAAGCTTTCCATATGGGGAAAAGTACATCACTTACCATAAAAGAATCTGAACATGGGAGGACCACTACAATTTGGAAGATTAAAAATTGCTACTCAGAAGAATGTACCAATTGAAAACAAATATTTAAAATCAAAATTGAGAGCAAAGGGGAAAAGATTTTCCCCGACAAGAACAGCCAATCAAACACTTTTTAGCCCCCACCCTAACAAAAATTTAGCGGAAGATAAAAGATGAAGAATACACGAAGAATCTCTACAAGCATCTTCATTAAGTACCAAAGGTTGCACATGCTATGGACAGCTATCTCAACCTTTCGGCCTTCAAATTAATCGTTCGTACATAGTTCACGGTTTGAATTTGATGATTGCATATTGAATAAACAAATCTCCCAATTGACCAAAAAGATTGAGTTCAATTCAAACCCTAGAAACCCTAAGACCAAGAACCTTTATGATAGCAAAAATCGTAGGCGATAATACAAAAAAATTGAAGGAATTTGGGGACGAACCTGTTGGTTAAAATCGCCGATTGATGGAGTCGTCGCCATTTTCAATCGCTGTGACCACTGAATTGATTGAGATTGCAGGGATTTTTAACTAGGGTTCTTTGGCGGGGATTTGCTACAAGCCTTGTTTTTCTTTCCTACTCGCTAATCTTAAGTTAATTGTGCTTCACCGTGTCGGTTAAATATAACGGCCACCTCACACTTTCTTTCGCAAAAACCAACGGTAACTATAGCAATAAGACAATTAAAGGAGCTGTTTGGAGTGGTTGTCAGTTGGCAGTTTTCAGTTTTTTTGGAAACTCAGAACTAATGTTTGGAAACCATTTTTTTTTTTTTAGTTTTCCGTTGTCAATTTTGAAAATTAAACAGGGAACTGTAAGTACAAAAAAAAATCAGCTTTGAATTAAATTTATACAAAGAGTTGAAAACTTTTCAAAACCAAAAATTGGCAACTGACAACCATCCCGAACAAGGAACTCTAGCTCTAAGTTTTCTACTCAATAAACTCACAGTGAGTTAAAAAATTAGAGCTAGAGATAGTTGTAGGTCAGTTCAGGTCTAGGTTGGTCTTTTTTAGTGTGAGTTTTTAGCACCCATCGACACTGTTCAACACTAGGTGAAACTGGTCCAGATTGTGCGAACCTCTAGTCCTACCTCTTGCCAACGTAGTTATAGATTAATACTCAAGCTGGTGCTAGGTTTCAAGGTTGAGCATTAGAGCCTTCAGCCTTCTAATTTTTTATTTTTTTTTTCATAAGAAAAACTTAATAAGTGTCGCATGAATCAGGCCCTATACAAAAAAAAGAAAGTAGCAACATGCATGTTACATGGGTTAGTGTGCCTGGGCTCAGATCTTCGCCTAGATGTCATTGGCCATTACCTTACCTATACAACCGTTTAACTATTATATGACTCAATTTAGATGGTAATTTTTAGTAACTTATGACTAAATTTTAAAATTATCCCATAAATTAAAAAAATAAAAAATATTACCCTTGAGTTACTAAAAATCAACTTTAAATTGCTAAAATTCACCTTTAAAATAGGTCGTGGATTGGCCTTTCATGAAAACAAAAACCAACCTTGGACATGCCAATCAAAGAGATTGCACAAGGGTCCCATTGAGATATTGAGTCAAAACAAAATCAATGAGGAAAACTAGTACAAAAAGATAATAGTATTAAACTAGTATTAGTGAAAGTAAGTAGAAATATTAAAATAGATGTGGTAGGTAAAATTGGCCTTGGCATATAGTAATATATATGTCGTTTTCAGTGAATGATGAGCCGCAAAGTTGGGAAGCCAAGGAATGATCCCTTCTTAGCCCTCGGTGGGATCTCCATTTATGCTTCCTTAATTTGCTCTCTAATTAATCATTATAATTATATTTATATTTATGATCCGAGCTGTTAAACTTTTTTAGCAATGTCCACGAGCATGCTTAAAGCATAATTAGACAACTTAATTAAGTTTGTTTTATATTAATTTGTGACTTTTTTTCCTTTTTAATGGTCAGTGATGAACATGAACCCAGGCCATATATGGCTCCTAGCTAACATCATGTGAAAAAGCTAATAAGGTTCCAACAAAGTTATCAGTTTAGGGCCAGGCTCCATATATCAAGCCTGGCTGTCCATCCATGGCTGGGATATATTTCCTCATGCTCCGGAATATTCTCATTATGTAGTACATATTATATGATTTACTATAATCGTGTTCTCTTTTTTATTTGTTGTTTATTCATATGTATAGGGATTGTTCCTTTCAACTTATTAGAATTGAATTGAATGAAGAGTACGTGAATTATAAGAGAAATAATAAGTTACAATAAACGGACGAAACTGAACTTATCTGAACTAAACTTTTTAGAACTGAATTGAATTGAAATTTACTCCTATCAAATAAGTTGAAAAGAACATATCCTTATTTGTTTAAGTTACTGGTTCTTTTTTTTTTTCTTTTTTTTTGTGCCGATAAGAAGGAACTTCCTTATTTTTTGGGTAAGAGTATTTTATGAGTAGGTATACTCCTAGCCAGGAGTTCTAAACTCATAATATGATATTATAAGTTATAACTTGTTTATCTGTAGACCAAACATCTATTGAGTAGTTTTAACTAACAATTTGTTATTAGGAGAAGTTTGCCTTGGACTTTTTGAAGAGTGACCTTTGTTTAAGGCATAAGCCAAGAAGAGAGAACTTAAAAGTGGAACTTTTTATATACTTTTCCTTTTTAGTCTTGGCACATGCATACCCTTACTACTACTTTATAGGCAAGTTCACGTGACTATATTTTCACATTCGGGTCCAAACTCCAAAGAGCTGGGATCCAAAATGTAAAGCCTGTCATGGTGTCGAGTTCATTCCCTTTGGTTTTATTTGCAAATACTCTGGACTAATGCCCCCAATATGTTAGCCAAATGCATGTATTTGAACTCAAATATATTGAAGTAAATGAATACTCTACTTATCTATGAGCAAAAATAAGTGAGAATAATATTTATCTTTTTATTGTAGTGAGTTGAACTAAATTAAATAAATTATAATATATGAGTAAAAGTAGATTACATACTATATATGTAAAATAAATTATAGAATATTAAAATGAAAATCTATCACTTGCTAACAAAAATGAACATATCCTAAGTTCTATAACTGAAGTGAACCAGATCGAGTGAATTTAATGTGCATATGAACTCGAGTAATATTAAATGGTATCAACGAAATGAACATAACCTTATAAGTAATTACTTTGGTATAGTGACTATGTTAGATAATTCATTTGATCTTGTTGTTGCGATTGATTTGAGTATTTTAACTAGTTGTTACAATAGCTAATTGGTTCGAGTCTCGCTTTTTTTTTCATTTTTTCTTTTTTCTAATAAAAGATGAAGGTGCTAGTTAGTAGCGATCGATACACCTCCTATTATGTCATGTTTGGACTCTCATGTTCAACAACAAACATATCAGACTAACTGAACAAACAGCACTAGCTCTATACTCAACATAGCACCACTAAGGGGAGTATAGTTCATAGGAGAAGTAAGTTATAGGAGACATGAAAGATAACCGAATCCATAATCTTAGTTAAAAGTGAGTTTGCAACCACTTAACTATTCCACCAGTCATTCGAATAACTAGTAGCATTGACCAATTCACTAATTGTAATACTCGTAGATATCAAAACGTAAAATTTTAACAAAGTGGTTGAGTACAAGGTCAACGTACAATCAAAGAAGTTAAAAACTCACTAACCAAAGAAGTCCATACTAATGACATGATCAACATCATTAAGTATGTTTAGAGTATGGACATTAAGAACTCTTTTTTTTTTTTTTTTTTTTTTTTTTT
>BSSO01000950.1:0-27173 GCA_030267885.1 Mesembryanthemum crystallinum
AACAAATCAATGGTCAAAGTTTAAAAACGTTGACTTTAGAAAGTCAAAGCGTAAAGATTTTTAAGGAACGGAGGGAGTATTATTCAGTATATTCACTCCAAGCAAACAATCTATGGGTTATATGTTTGAAGTGTTCATTCTCTAAATTATTTTTGCACTTTTGACAATATTAACATATGTTATTGAATCATTATTTTTTTCCTTCATTTTAGGCGTTTTATTTCTTTTTGTTTTTTAAAATATGCTTAAATAATTATTTTGACAATATAAAAAACAAAAAACTTATGAATGCATAAAATAACTTAAAATAATAATTATTATAATAGTCGTGTAACATACAACGAGCCTATGCGTAGCACAGGGTATCAACTAGTAAACTTGAGAAGTACGGTCCTTGGCGTGAAAATGCAGAAATGCTTTGTATGGCCTTTAAAGTTTTAAACCACATGGGTAGTTCTGCCTCGTAACACCATATAGCCTGAAACTTAAAGTTTAGTTTCCTCCCCGGCAACAGTGATTTATTTCCGAGATGTTGTAAACTTCAGCTTTGAATCAGTCATTACACTGTTTTCAAAGTTGTCATGTTCATACTCGAGTACGTCTGTACTCTATGGCTGGTCATTTGTCACAATTGGTTGCTTCTATGCTGCTCCTCTCTGACATTCTTGTCAGATGAAGTGCTTGAGAACTGTAATCCTTCCACATGTCAGATGAAGTGCTTGAGAACTGTAATTCTTCCACATGATGTTCTCTTGAATAATTGTGCTCTAGGCTTTTCCTGTCAGTTTTTAGGGTTATACTACTTAAATTTCAGTATTTCACAAACTTTCATTATTTTGTTTGTGGCCATTCTTGTGCATTATAGATGCTAATTCTTGTCATAATTGTTATCTGTTACCAACTTACCATCATCAATAATCTATTATGAGTTTAGTAAACATATCCCCATGGTATCTAGAAAGAAACTCAAACTTTGCTTGGTCAATGTTGAACTCAACTTTCAATTTGGTATATCTTAACCACTTCACTTCAAATTTGGTATTTGAAAAGTATTGTATAGGAGAAAATGATTAAGAAACCAAGAAATATAATAAAGTAGAAACTTTACATTTTTGTACATATATTTTTTTTTTTTTTCCAGCATATAATATGATTGATATACAAACCTATGTTTCTTTTTAAGGTTAGTGCTTGGATGGTGTTGGAAAACGTTAATCCATCAATTTATAATTATTCTTTTAGAAATATCTTTGATACACACAAAATCAAAAGATCATACAGTGGTTTTTCAGAAAAATGCATTTATACAATTTTGTGGTAAGTTTGTTGCAACTAATAATTAATTTTTTGGAAAGATCTTTAATCAGCACAATATCAGAAGATCTGACGAGTGATTTTCTAGACCCCTCTTTTAATAAGAACGTAATTATACAATTTTGTGGCTTTTAAGTTTATTGCAACTATTTAGCCTTTTGCTTTCGTAATTAATTAATGGAGATAAGTACTACTTATATATGACAACAATCTATGTTTTTTTTGGTTTTTTTTTTTTAATATTTTAATTTTCTTCCCCCATATGATACTTTTGATAAATACCTAAGCATGAAATCGCGGTATCAATTGCGGGTCGGGGTAACGGTTGTGATATCGCCAAAATGAACTAGTATGGGTTTCGCGTATCAAATCGCAGTCGTTGCGGGTTAAATTTTGGTATCGGCCATATTGGTTGTATCGGCTAATTATTGGTCATATTGGCCACGTAACGGTGGTATCGGCCATATAACAGCCTTTGGAGTGATGAGAAAAAGGCGCGGGTGGCTATAACATGCAGATGGAGTTAGTAAACCCCGTAGATATACCTGTAACACAAATTGATTCCGCTAACCTATCAAGGAAGTAAAAGAAATAAGAAAAGGACAAAAGTGATAAGGAAAATAATACAGAGCAAATCTCCCATGATGCGAAAAGAGTATATGTCATACCTGAATTAGAAATTCTTATCAGCTCATTTAGTTTTCTCACTTCTGTATATGGTTTTCTTCAGTTTGATGGTTTCATGGATTTGGAAGCATACGATACAGTAGCCCTTAAAGTTAAAGGAGATGGTAGATGCTATATATCTACGGTGAGATTCTCGTATTCACATGGGAAAAAGTGTTCAATTACAAGTTCACCAAAGTTTCAAATTTCTTTGTCAGATCTATACAGAGAACTGGGTAAATTCCCCTGGACAGGAGGAAGATAATTCTTGGCAGGCTTTTGTATATGTACCCAAAGGCAAATGGTATGTTGCAAAGGTAAGTTTCAGAAAATCTAAACTTTTTCTTGTCAAATTGAGGTGTAATTTTGATCCAGTAGAATCTACAAGTCTTCAATTAAATCCAGGTCATTTTCCATTCTTTTTCAAAAGCCTGCTACTATCTTCAATATATTTGTCCAGGATGAAACTTCATTCCTCTGTTCAATCAGAGTTTTATTCCATAACTTTATGAATGATAGGATGCCTGCATTACCTGTTTTTAGAAACTTGGATGCATGCAATATTTCAGTACAGGAGGCTGTTGCATGTTTCATTATGTTCATTTCATCTTGCACCTCGTAGGATATAAATTTGTCTTTGGTACTCTATATTGGGGTAAAAAGGCCTAGGAACTAGTGTACTCGCATGCCTTGTTTCGTATTAGTGGTAAATCTTCCAAGTTTGATGTGTAGCCTATTTATTTGTCAAGTATTGACCTTTCTCTATGATGCGCATATGCTTTGCTGTGGGGCACTATGTGTTAATGGTTTGTCATGGTTCACAGTTACTTGACAACTTATTCTCAGTCAGAATGGTTTTGCATCACTGAGAATTTTGTTATTAGTGTTATGTTTTACCCTTATTTTATCCTTTGGCATTAGTGATGCTGAAATGGTAATATTTTTCTATGTAATTTTATCATTTGTCCATCAGGACGGCATAAGCAGCATAAAAGTTCCTGTAATGAATGAGAAAGTTGTTATCTTCTGTTGCTTTGCCAGTAGGAAATGACAACACATGTAGCATTTAGTTTTGAAATTCACCCTTCCTTTGTGTGAAGGTTGATCAAATTGCCAATGTGTTTAATTTCTGCATAGAAACTGTTAGCCTGTAAGATGACAGTTACTAAGTTCTAATTTGCAAAACTTGGCCTCTTCTCAGATTCCTCTTGCTCGATATTTACCAACGTGGAGGGGCAACGTGATCGATGCAACATTGGAAATGAATCCATGCCGTATACTGGGTATGTCATTATCAGTAAATGCTGAAGGAGGTGTCCCAGGTGCTAGATCAGGACCAGGTGATTTCAAAGTGGAACTTGATTGGATCAAAGCATTAAGGACAGAATAACTTGTACAAGCTGATCAGCAGATTCAATAAAATTTTCTTGTATGCGATTTCTGTATCCGAGTTTTGTCTACGCTTCATTGCAAAAAACGCTGTATATGGATTTTGCTTATACTAGGAGGAATCCAATTCCCAGTTCAGATACGTTTCATCCCTTTATTTTTAATTTGATTGCAAATAGTCAACGTTCTCGACATAGCAAATACAGGTTGCTGTCAGAGACCTGTAACACAAATGACTTGCAATTGGTAGTTACCAATCATTTCATTATGGTCATCAATAATCTTGCACACTACTTTTTCCGGGGGGTGAGCTAGTCTCCACACCAGCCCTGAACTTGATCCGGTTTTAGCTTTCATAACATGTGCCACTAAGTAAAAAAAGGCACATCTCTCTTCCATAATATGTCTGGGATGAAGTTCAGAGGATTCAAGTTAGTATCTGTAGTATGAAATTACATAGTTCTGTGCTTCAATGGAGTTGCAGAGTATTTGTAGTAGTATTATGCATGGAAAAGCCTTAAAAGGATATGTAATAATAAAGTCAAGGAAACAAAAAATGAATAACAAGGAAAAAAGAAAAAAGCAGTTGTCATACTTGAATAATGGTGGATCAAGTAGTAGATGAAAGCTAAAAACTAGTAAAACCAAAAAGCTAGCAAAAGCTAACCCGATCACAAAACCACCCAAATCATTGCGCAACCCGCCTGACCGACTTCCAAGTCTGGTTGAAACTCATCCATCCTCTAGCAGCAATTGAAGTTTCCTTCAACGAGGACATACTACTCAAGACTGTTGGATAAAAGAGTGCTTACTTTTAGGAATGACTCAAAATAGGAAGAGCAACATCTTATATTGAAATTGCAGGAGCATAACTCTTTCTATCCCACTAAATCCATCTTCAAGTCACTAAAGAGTTCCAAGTCTTTCCTGGCAATATTAATGACTTCTGTTCCTAAAGGTAAATAAACACTTTCAACCAAAAGCAGGCATAAATTCATCTGAAATTTCAAAGGAAAAGACAAAAAAAAAAAAANAAAAAAAGAGGTAAAAATGATAAGATATTACATGCTTATTTAGAAGCAAACCAAGATGCATATCTGAATACATGTTGACCAACTAATTACAAGTAGGCTAGAAGCTATATATAACAGCAATCTCACACCAACAAGACATAAACAGTAATAGATCTGCTATACACATTGACGTGGACATTAGCTCAAAGAATTTAAGACGCCGAGACAAACATTAGCTAAATCCTAAGGGAGCTCGACAGAACTCAACCATAACATCGAATTGGGTCGTTGCAGCCTTTCTCAGTAGACTGCTTGAAACCAAATCGTCCCCCCTTTGCAAGGTATTGCTGATGGTATTCTTCCGCTCTGTAGAACTTCTTTGCAGGCAGGATCTCGGTCACAACCTTCCGGTTCAGAGCTTTCTGATGGCGGTCCCTTGATTCGATTGCAGCCTTCTCTTGCTCAGGTGTGTAGAAGTATATTCCTGACCTATACTGAGTCCCTACATCATTTCCCTGATAGCAGAGGTCAGTCAGAATTAACTCATTATATGTTCAGTAAGTAACTGTACTTCTGCTCAGCACAATTGAACAACAACAATTAATTCCCAAACAGCAGCAGCAAAAGATGACTACGGAAAAACTTTATACAAGCTTAACAAGATCTATTACAAACTCATGAAGTCCTAATGTATTTTTCTTTTGAAGGTAGCTTTACAGAAACAGATGATAATTGAGAGAATAGAACAAACTAGTAAGACCAGAAAAAGGGATGACTTCAGCAAGTTCACGATCTTACCAAATTCTAACTGGTAATGTGATGGCGGGGATATAGACCCACAATGTGGTTAACTGGTAATGCAATTCAAAGTTACGCTTGTGAACCTTGGTCATGAAGAGCCTATCACAATGATTCATGCTCTTGCATAAGTGACATCAGTGAACTGGGAACTAGTTATCCCAATGGCATAAGTGACTTTGCTGAACTTAAAAGCAATTTGTGTCTGATTGGCTCTCACTAAATCACTGAATACTGCCATATTGAGTTCGTAGTTCTACTGAAGCATTATAGTTTAAAACTTCAGTCATTAAAAATCCACAAATTTTTGGAAATGGGTGTATCTCATTAAGATGCATTGAACTAGTGACAACAGTTGGCGCTCCACATCAGAATGAAGAGCTGAAATTAGAAGCTAAAAAGACTTTCTATAAGCATGTAAATGCTCCTCACTCTCATATTGGAATTTTCAAGCCACAACTTCCACCTTTTTGCCAACTCCACTACCACCAACTCACCATCCATTTCACAAATGTCAATCTCCTGTCACCTTGCTCTCATTATCACCTAACGACATTAACCATCCAAGCTTTCTAACAAATAAATCTGCAACCCATCTTCAACAATACTCAGACAATGCTACAATTGAGCCATGATCACCAGCTAGGACCTCCAATGAGTGTCCAAAAATCATTCACGGAAATCCACAAGCCTATATACCTTCTCCTTTTACCTCCTCAAATCAATACACATGTTAAACAATGAAGATAACTAGACAAAGGAAAATGTGTTGTAATAAGGCACAAACCAGTGGCCATTGCGTTAGATACCTTCCATTTTTCTATCTTAAACATCAACTTAGATGATGCTACCTACAAAGCCCCAGAAAGAAGATGCTGCCTATCAAAACTGTAAAGGACCCACAAATACAAGTTCTCCCACAAATATAATTAGTTAATTAGAGAAAGAAAAATAGGATAGATAACTGATCACATTATATCCACAATAATAGAAGAGAACAACGGATGCCTGAAATAAAACAGATAGACTTAGATTTCAATACTTAATTACTATCTCTAGATACCAAATACCTCCTGTTAAAACTGACACTAGAATTCATCTAACATTCCTAAAATCTGTAACACAGGAATTGCCACCCAGGTATCGGAATCACTTCGCCCTCATCAAGAACAAAAGCTAGGCTTTAACGAGCCCCTCCAACAATGGATAATGAAAGTCCTGTCAGTAAGGATCATACAGAAAAGGGGGGAAGAAAAAAAACCATGCCCAACCTTAAATCAAATATATAATAAACTCACTCCCGAAATATCAGAATAAAGCTAAGCAAACGCAAAACCAGCTCATCACCAGTCTCCAAAACAACAGTCTGAGACAGCCCTAAGAAATATATTTTTTTTTCTTTTTAAAAAAAAGATAAATCAAGAAAAACAAAGAAAAGCTTCAAATCTTTCCAAACACATTTTCATCAAAACAAAAAGCTTTTTAAATCTTTCCAGCTGTAATCCCAAAATAGACCATGATTAGTGGAGTTTCTTTTTTTGAAATTAGATAGCAAGAAAGAAAGGTGAACAGACAAGATGATCAAGTACAAAACAGCCAAGAAAAGCCAAACAAATCAAGAACTCATCTAAAGAATGTCAAAAACAAGAAAAACACAGGCTATCTTAAAGAAGTATTTTGCTTTCAAAGGTCACCTCAGCCATAACTAATTGTAATATTCAAGCTATTTAATTCAAGGTACATTTTTAATGACAAGGAACTGTATCACACATAGCTGCCCAGTATCCTTAGCTACAATCAACAAAATTACATCATTTCATCTAAAGATGCTTGATTTTAATCTGCAACACTATTGATGTTAAACTGGTAAAAGGCAATTCAACAGGAATACTAGTTGGTTTAGACGCCAATATATACCCATCACCCATAGCCAAAGCTGCATATATCTTATCCTCATCCACTAAACTTGCTCTAGGCCGGAACCTCATCGGAGGCGCTGGTGTAATGTTATGTTATAAAGATAATCATCAATAGGTACTGCTGTCATCTTAAGCATGTGAGCCTTTACCAAACTACAAACAGCAAAGACTCCACATCAATGTAAGTATGGTCCTAATTACACCAATCTCCCTATCTCAGAACCTCAAATGAAACTAAAACACCAAAAATCACAAACCCAACATAATAACACAAAGACAATCACACAAACAAAACGAAAAACCCACAGAATCCAACAACAAAAACTGAAAATTACAACAACTTACTTGGCGATTGAGGGTAGTAGGATCATGCCTAGCCCAGAAAGCATCAAGCAAGGAATCATAACTACACTCCTTAGGATCATAATGAACTCTGACCACCTCAGAATGGTTAGTCATCCCAGTACAAATATCCTCATAAGTGGGATTATGAGTAAACCCCTGAGTATAACCCACTTCAGTTTTAACCACACCAGGCACCCTTTGAAACGCCAATTCAACTCCCCAGAAACAACCCGCCCCAAATTGGGCAAATTGGAGCCCCGGACCGGGCAAATCATCATCTGGGCCGAGCGCAATCGATGATTCCATTGAAGTTCCAGTGGCTCTGGCCCCAAATCCCAGCTTTCCGAGCCAGGTGGTCATTGGGTTCTTGAAATTGAAGAGAGAGAGTGAACGAGAAGAAGATGAAGAAGATGGGGAAGAAGAGAGAGATGAACAAGAAAAGGGGAGAGAGAGACAACGAGATGAGGATGACGAACAGGGTAAAGATGATTTGTTGAATTTGAAGAGGAGAGGTAGAGATGGGGAAGTTATGGTCTTCAACATGGTTTTTGTTTGAAGTTATTTTTCTGGGTTTTTGTCTAAGTCAAAGAATTGAGCAGTTTTTTTTTTTAAGGGTTTGTGGGTAAGATTCAAAGATTTCTTTGCTTGTGAATGGCTGCTTCGAGCAGTTTCGTATTCATTTCTGTGATTTTGATTTGTTGGTTGATAATGATATTATGGGCAATTTGGACAATGTTGATTTAGTGCCCATCTAGATTTGTTTGAAGGGATGGATATGTCTTATCGGAAGAGAGAGAAGATTGGTTGCACTGGTTGAGGCCAAGGGTTTTACGTGGCTCTAGATTGTTCATTCAACACCGAATTCGTCGTGGTTTTGGTTTTGTATAGAATCGACTAGAATTAAGTAGTAGATCGTGGGACTTGTGTACCCGCAAATTACCACCTAGATCCGGATCCATTGTGTTGGGTGGATAGGGACTCGTCGGACTGTATATCACACGCGCTAACACGTGGATGTAAATTGTGAGAGTAAGGCAATATTTTGGGATGATAAAATCCCGAATATGTGGGTGTCATGAATTTTTTTTCCGTTCTGTTAGGATAAATTTTTGTGGGACCCATATGTTTGAGATTTTATCAGATTATACCGTTTGTAATGCATTACACATGGTCAGGTCATCGCTTATGATGCATACGGGGTAGGTCTATGGATCGGGATATATGTAATAATAGTTTATGTATTTCTATTAGGACCGAAACTCGCTTAATTGCAAAGGGCGTTTGACAACTTTATGAAGTGATGACATTTGGATTGTTAAGCGCGTTTGACAACTGTATGAAGTGATGACATTTGGATTGTTAAGCGCGTTTGGCAACTTGTGAAGTGATGACATTTAGATTGTTTGATCGATTCTATTAGCCGAAGACATTATTGATAAGTGACAAGTCAGATTGACATTTGAGGTTTGACATTCCATAAACCATCTTTTGAAGAACCACTATAAGTAGCTTTATAATTTGATGGCGATGCTTGTTTTATGTTTTTCATTAGTTAACAACTTATAATAACCAACTAATTTTTCCAAATCATTTCGAAGCTGTGGCTTTTTTCTGCTTAAAAATACTAATACCATCGACTCAATAATCAACCATCAACCTATGTTAGCGAGAAGGAATCAAAAGATGTTCCAGTAATTGGGAAAATTTTCCCAACTATGCAGTTGATATCCTCTGAAGCCAACACATGCTTCATCACTCCTTCCCGTGGGCTCATCAGTGACGCAAGTTCTTAATTCAAAGTGGATTGCATTTAAACTCAGATACTGCGCTACTGCTCTGAGTACAGGGCAAGGAAGAGCACAAGATCAGCATTGTGGATTAAAGTCAATCAAGTTATCTACCAAAACATAGATCACAAGTTACAAACTGTCAATTTCAGCACTCAAAACGTCACATATATCTCGTTTACGAAACTACCAATGCCACGTCACACACCATCGACCTTAAGAAAACAATTCGGAAAATCCTTAATATTCAACACTCTGGCATGACCTTATTTGAATCATGTAATGCATAACTATAAAGAATAAAGGAAGTCTAAAAAGCATTTGTTGAGTGGGAATATTTGTTATCTTGTTGAAATCAGCTTCCATGATGCATTGTTTAACAGCACAGGCAACTCTTGCTTAAGCTGAACTTGTAAGAAACCCACGTCGAGTCAGTGTAGCACCTTGTTACAAATTCCGATGTAGGTCATCATTCATGAGCAAACCTGTCCGCTAAAGAGGGTTATTAATGTATTAAGCTGAAGATAAGATAAATAAAAGCATGAGTAAACCAGATTAGCACGGGGAAATTTCAAAGTGAGACCAAGTGGAACAGAATATTCAGAAGTTACCTGGTCAAGCACAGGGTCAAAAATATCTCCACCAGCAGAACTGGTCCATTGCTCCGTCAGTGTATCCGACTATTAGCCAGAAAGCCCAACAAAACAAGTTAACCATGACAATCCAAAACTCAAATAAAATAAAGCATACTACCAATAATCTACTTGTGCAACTTAGAATACATATCTACACTACACATGAGAAGGGCTGAGAAAATGAAAAGGTTTTACACAAACAGATGTCCAATTCAACTCTGTTCTTTTTATTGCTATCTATTTGAATACAGAAGTTACAGTCAGTTTAACGCAACTTTCGGAAATGACAGTTCATGTCACAGCACATAATGACGGTTAATCAGAAGAGTAGAAACAAGGCTTAGTTTCCTCTTTTAGAAATTGTAATGATAGGAATAGTACCTGAGCTTGAAGCTCAAAAAGTTTCCACAAAGGCTAAAACCCAGGATGTATCCTGGAGCCGCTTTGCAATTATGATGGCTGCTCCTCGCATAGTTTAACCCCCATTTCCTGTATTCCGACATGTTCTAATTTTATTGAACAATAGGAAAACTGAACGGATTTGATTGCACCATAATGTAGATAATGAAACACGTTCACAGGATGGCATCCACGAAAAATTATCAATTAGAAATCCAACTTCAATGAACTGACCAGATAAATAAAGAACTAAACATTATAAAAAGAAAAATTTGTCAAAAACCACCTTATAAAATATGACTTAGTCACCTTTTAAAAAAAAATTTAAGCGAAACCACCTTATAAAATAATGCCGATCAAGTTCAACCACCTTAACCTCTTTTACGGCCAAAAAACAAAGTCAACTGACCAAACTACCCTTATATGACTTGCACGTGGTTCATTTAACCTACAGAAATGGCAAAATATAAGGGTAATTCGATCAGTTTTTTGTTTTTTCGCCGGAAAAGAGGTTAAGGTGGCTGCATTTAATCGGAAATTTTATATAAGGTGGTTTCGTTAAAAAAAATTATATAAGGGGGCTGCATAAAAAAAGTCATTTTAATAGGTGGTTTTTGACAAAATTTTCTTATAAAAAAAAAGGTTAAAGTTATGTACAGAAAATCCTCTGCTGATTATACAAAATGCAATACCTAAATTACGGATGAGTTGTGGACAGCCTAAAACAAAAGCAATTTGCACTATTTACAAAACAAGAAGTAAGTTTTATGTTTTCTAGCAGTAGAGAAAGCAAGTTGCATTTAGCACAACAAAAATCAGAACTTACCATTTTGTCAGGACTGCCTTGCGCGGTTAACCTGTCTCCTCCTGTTGACCTGGGATGAGTGAAAGAGGTGCCTAGGCACTTAGCCAATTACCAACTAAACCAATGTAGACCTTCAAACTGGGATTTAATTATTGCCAACCCACTTCCTGAAGGCAGTAACATGCACAAGCCTCAATTTCTGAGCATCATTTTGAGCATCTGCTGCCTTCAATCTCCTATAAAGATTTCTATGGAACCTTAAGAACTCATTCTTGTACATTGATCTATCAGCACACATACCCTGCTCCTTCATATGGCCAATAACCTCCATAACTCTCTCAAAGTAGCCTCCTCGAAGAAAATTCAGTACCAATGACTCGTACATATCCCTGTTTGCAAGTGAACAACCACGACGCATGTACCTTTTAATGTCACCCCATAAGATGGTGATTTCCCGATACATTTCCAAAGAAGAGTAGCCCTGTATCAGGTACACAAAAGTTTGCACCGTAGGTTGGATATTTAACACCTGCAGTTGTCTGTATGCCATTCGAGCATCTTCCACCATTTTGGCCTTGCAGAAGAAATAGATGGAAGAATTTATCTCAAGAACCTTAGAAGGATCTTTATCTTCCCTTTTCATTTCTAGAACCATGCACTCAGTTAACTGTGATTGCCTACTGGTAACTGGTGTGAGGAGACTCAAACCATTTGCATTTGCTGCACCTGAAAGACATTTAGTATCAGTCATCTCCTCAGTTGTATCTAATAGCAAACCGATCTTTTTAATTTGCTTTGTCAGTGCCTTAGCTTCATTGAACATCTTCTCTCTGCAATAGGCATTCAAGAGTAACATATATGTTCTGGCAGGAATAGAAATGCTAGACCTTTCCATATCATCCAAAATATCATGAGCAGTCTCTAACCAACCAGTATAAATACATCCATGAATCACATCATAGCAGAGACTGCTTTCTTCAGATGTGTCCATCTCCTTTTCAACTGCAGCTAAAAGTTTCGACAACTCAGCTATCTTTCCACTTCTCTTGTATCTCATGATGAGTTGTGCCCATCCTTTACAACTAAGGACAAGTTTCCCATTTTCAACTTTTACAAAGTCCTCTCCACTTTTTACATGGAAAAGAGAGTCCTTCTGCATCAACTCAAACATAACTCGAAGTTTTACACCTTCCTTTAAATAAGGGGAACCAACAGGCACTGGACAAGGATTTTCCAAGTCCTTATTTTTTTGTGGGGGACGAGAGCCCCAGAGGATATACATATCTGCCACAAGGGCAGCGGCAGCATCAAGATCATCAAACTTATAATGCAAGCTCAGAAGCTTATCATAAAATCGATAGTAATGCCGAGCGAGTGGCATTGAAACTCGATCCACATACTCTTTGAACCTCTTTAACTCATCCCTTTGGCCATTCATCTCATAGATATCAGCGAATAGAACAACAGAGTATGCGTCAGCTACCACTCCTGTTTGCGCCATAACCTCTATTATCTGTTGCCCTTTCAGTGATGATCCATACCTCGCATTAGCATGAAATATCAGGTTGAAGATTGTGGTGCTAGGTTTCATAGACATGGCACACTCAGAATTTTTTGCTCTAAGACGATGGTAACAATCACAAATCTCAAGCAGGATATTGGATGCCAGATTGGTCCCTCCCTCGGTCTTCACCATATGCATTAACACTGAAGACAACACGTCCATTTTGAGGGTAAAATTTTTACGCAGCATCAGTCTAAGTATTTTAGATGCAGGGACAAACATCTGAGCTCGTGCCAGTGAAAGGGAAAGCCTAGACAGCATATCATGTTGAAGTAATTCTGATCTCTCTTTTGATATATTAAAAACTAACGCACAAGCTTTCTGAAGTGAACCATGATCAGATGAGTATGAAAGTACAGTGATCAACTTTCTTACAAGAGCGGGAGCAGGAAAACCATAAGAGCTCTTAAACTCTTTGAAGACACACCATGCTGCTTCATCTTTAGATTCCCTCAATGCACTTTCAAGCTTTGTCAATAGAACATCTCGCGGAGAATCTTCAGTGCATGGATGTACAGGTTGGGTGCTAGTTGAATATTGTTTATGGCATGGAACGTTCCACTGTTTCCAGAATAAATTGGATTCTTGAAAAGTGTTGAAAGAGTATTTAAGTGCAGATTTTCTGTTGCTAACCACTCCTGAGGCAAGTATCTTCATCCTTGAAATGGCATGTAAGTTCAATCCAGAAAACTGGACAAACTGGAGATACATCTTCATCTCCTATACTATAATGTCGTCCAGAAGCATGTATGCTCACAGGGATACACATGTTATTTTGTGAGAACAGGGAACATGTCGCCTCACCAAAATTGAGCACAACTCAATCATGCTTCACTCTAATGACAAGGGAACCTGCTCCCAACAATATCATAACTATATTACTCACACTAACAGGCAGGAACACAAAATGAGAAATGAGGTTCAAATAGCATATTATATAAACTAGAAGAACCACATAAAAGAATATAGTGTCAACCAACAAAAAAGGAAAAGAAAAGACAAACATGTGACCCTAACCATTTGCTTAAAATGAACCAAATAATATAAACTGTCATAGTTGTGTGAAAGTTTTAAAAAATATCATCATTGGCACAATAACATAAAAATAGGAAACATCCATAGTAATGGTGTCCTACAACCATTGGTTGACAGCACATGAGAAACTTCAAGATAAAGCTTTTAAAGTGACAAGATATTGATATCACTTATGTCCTAGTCAGTAAGCACCAAAGTCTAATATGCATACAGCCATACACCACAGGCACTCGTTTCCATGCCCCAACGAACAGGATTTATGATTGGAGCCAACCCCAATCCATATACATAGTAGGCATACAGCAGATATTCCTAGTATGGTTCTTATACCCAAAAGCAAAACCCGAAGCACAATGACCTCAAGCCCTGACTGTCTTTCTGTCTTTCCCAGGCGCTTAGCATGACAAATACTCCCTCTGTCCCATGTTTTTCGTTATGTTGGACTTTTGAGATCAAAGATGAAAATTTTTGACCAATAATTCAAGAAAATATATGAAAATTTACAAAGTAAACTTAGTTTTATTAGATTCAAGTTAACTAATATTTTCATAATATCATCATTTTATAATTTTTACTTATGTATAATTACAATTACTCATGATCAAAGTGTTGCATTTGAGACCGTGAAAAGTCCAATGTAACGAAAAACACGGGACGGAGGGAGTTTCAAATATAACATAATAGATCTTCAAGCACCAAATGAAAACGGTGCGTGCAGTTGTGGAAAATATATTCCATTTTTTCAATCTTCAATAATCCAGGAATATCTCAAATAGTCTATCTCCAAACAAAACAGTCGAAATGAGGAAAACTTTTTCAAAGTCATCCTTTTTTCTAACTCATAAAACTGGAAAAAAAAAAAAAAAATTCAGATGGAATTGTGTACATAACTAATGCAAGTGTTAATTTTATTTTTGCCTTTTAGAAATACTCCTAGGCCTTCTATAAATAGAGCATGTAACCTTCACCTCTTTCTTAGGTCAACCATTAATCCCAGATTTATCAAATATTGTTCCATTGTTCGAAATTCAATAAACATACAACCAAATATTTCTAGTCATAGCTCATACATGCAAAACGCATTACATACAAATTCAAGATATGAAACTGTTTTAATCATTCTTGTTAAAATTAAAAAAAAAAAAAAATCACTAATCTGGGTAAAAAAATAAATCAATTTAATTGGACTAGTCAGTAGTCACTCAAAGAATATGTTGAAAAAACTGGAATTTGAGTCATAATTAGCAGCCAAAGACTCAACAATCCCTAATATGACTGGTTCTTTGCATAGCTACAACTCAATAGCAATTTTGTAATATTACAATCACCAAAATACAACCATACTTCAGAGCATCAAGCCCTTGTTCTAGCAGTATTTTCCTTCAATCAAGAGAAATAAAAAATTAAAAAAAAAATTGCATTACCCAAATACTCATCAATCAATCAGAAATTAAAAAGCAAGGGATGACAAAATTGAAACGATTCAGAACAAAATAGAAACGTACCGAAATTTCAGAAAGGGCAAATCTTTGAATTTCCTCCATTAAAGGTCTTCAACTTGCGATTTCCCGTAATGAGAAGGAAAAACGAGGAGGAAGAAGAAGAAGAAGAAGAAGAGATTGATACGGGCCTGGGCCTGGGCCGCGCAATCCAAGTGATGGGCCATCAGGCCTCTCTCTGGAAATACGAAATGCGGGCTTAGTAGGCCCGTATTCATTATTAGACATTAATGGGCCGGGCCTGGCCTGGCCCGCATTATTGAATGTTGTTTTTACAGAACTCTTTCTTTCTCTCTCTCTCCTCTCGAATTCTCACTCTCTCACGCCGGCAGCAAAAACAAACAGCAGTGACGACAGGCGCAATTTTGGGGCATTTACTTGAGGTAATTTCTTGGATTTCAGCATTTTTTCACCAATTATATTTGATTTGAACTATAGTTTCAATTGGAATTGCTCAATTGCTATTAGGTTAGGGTTAAGGTTAGGGTAAGTTTGGTGCTTTGGTTGAATTGTGCAATTAGTTAGGTTCAGGGTTTAGAAAGCAGAACAATTTGAATCAATGCCATTAATGGATGGGCTGGGAGTATTATAGAGTAAGTGCTGAGAAATTGAAAGGAGTAGAAGATCAACTGAGACATAATTTGAGATATAGAGATCAATGCTCATAGGGAGTTTAGTCTTGTAGAATCTGGTTATTTATCCTAGCTATTTGCTGCATTTTTTAGTGTTTGTTCCAACCCTTTCTAGATGGTGGAAAGTGGTTGGTTACATATGTTATGATGCTTGTAATTGTTTTCCCTTGTAATCGATTTTGATCAGGGTTAATAGAAGGTCTTTAATGATATAGAGAAAAAGGGTTTGTTAGTTGGTACTTTGAATGAAATGTTGAGTTGCTTGATTAGAGTTAGCTAATTATTGTTTCATCGTTGAATGAGTATTGAATTTGTTAAATTGATTGAAAGGTGACTTTAAATGTTGAGTCGTAGGTTTGTTTGCCAATTTTCAGATTTAGAGTGTAGTGGCCTCGAAGTGGAGGCAAAAGTATCATAAAATCAAGTGACTACAGTATTGACATTACTAGCATATGTATATTTAAGATGTTGATTGGAACATATAGCTAAGTTTCAAGAGATGAAACTTGTGGAGAGCAACTTTAGAACATTGTCGTATTTTTATAGTTAATGACATCTTTGTTTAAAAATTATTAATTTGATGTGGTATTTTAGTTTTATCATTAAGGCTTTGTCGCGATATAAATATTCTGATCTGCATTCTCCGCTATTTCCCCTTGGAGTTGTTCTTTAGTCTGTCATAGGAAACATGCCTCGTAAATCTATAGTGTAGAATAGTTATATTGCCTATTATGTTTGTCTGTATATCCTATCCGGCCATCTGTATGAATAATAAACAGCCTTTTTCTGAGTTTGGCTATCCCTTACCAATACCTTTGTACTATTAAGTACGCCATTAATTCCACCTTGGCCAAGATAAGAGATGTTCTTGCATTTATGTGAGCATCAGTATATTCTCATGTTACTATCTGTTAAAAGGCAGCATCAACGACAACCCTCCACCCCAACAAGATGAGAAAGGAAATATATACTGTAAATAATTATAAAATAAATTGTTCCCTCTGTGTAAACTTGATTGGCTGAGGCCTGCATGGTCTACAGATCTGGACTGGCATGATACTTTTGCTGTATTTACTAGCGTAGTATGCTGTTTGTCCAAATAGTATATATACTCATTGTGTAATAGATATTCGTTCAGCGTAAAATTCATATTCTTAAAGAGAGACTCTAAGCCTCAAATGAACCTTTTCAGCCACACTATCAAATGTTTTCTGTAACGCTGGAAACAGCCTTTTCAGGTAGCTGCATGATCAGGATAATCCCGTGCCTCTGGTGCTTTGTTGACTGACTCTCATTTGTTAGTTGATAGGCCTTTATTTCTTTGGTAGATTTTTTTTGTATACATCTATTTAGCATTCCTTGTGCTGTTTAGAGCTCATGAATGTGGTGTTTGCAGTAAAGAGAAGATGATGGCACCCTTTTCCTTTGTCCTCTTAAGATGAGAATTTGTTTTTGTGTGATCAGATTACTGTGTCATCTGAAGTCTGCATCTGCCAACCGACCAGCAAAAGAGACATGTTAGAGAACCAGGGGAACCCAACTATAAGTAAATCAACTGGTTTGCCCAGGAAGCGATTTTACCGAGCACGAGCTCACAGCAATCCATTAAGTGATTCTCACTTCCCTGTTCCTCTTTCGCCTCAGCATGTTGACTACTCGCTTCATTTCCCTGAAATATTCCCCTCATCTGACCGCAAGGGAGATGCGAGGAGGATCGAGGTGGCTGATATAGGTTGTGGCTTTGGAGGACTTCTGATCAACCTTGCCACTCTATTCCCAGACAAGTTAATGATTGGTATGGAAATCAGGGACAAGGTAACGGAATATGTCAAGGAGCGAATTTTGGGATTGAGAGCAACGAATCCTGGTCAGTACCAGAACATTTCTGTAGTACGGACCAATTCCATGAAATACATACCAAACTATTTCGAAAAGGGTCAACTTTCTAAGATGTTTTTCCTGTTTCCTGACCCGCACTTTAAAGAGAAGAATCATCGCCGTAGGGTAATCAGCCCGTTCTTGCTAGACGAATATGCTTATGTGCTCCGAGAAGGTGGGATCATCTACACTATCACGGACGTTGAAGAGCTGGGAGAGTGGATGAAGACGTGTATGGAGAATCATCCTATGTTTGAGGCTCTCACAGACGAAGAACTTAAAGCTGATCCAGCTGTTAAGCTCCTAGTTTCTGCCACTGAGGAAGGTCAGAAGGTTGCTAGGAACGGGGGACTGACTTTTCAGGCAGTTTTCAGGCGGATTGCTTTCTCTGCCTAGTTAGGATTGTGAGGATGACATGTAGTTTGTAATTTTTTGATTTATTTTCGATTGTGGTTTGTTAGACTGATCCAAAGTTAGAAATCAATTCCAAGAATGCAATTTTGCTTTATGGTTACACCATGGAACACTATTTTGTCTAGATTCAAGTATTCTGATTTTTCTGTCTGAACTGATTGTTGATTCATAATGCACCAAAGTTGAGAATGATCAATGCACCTGTAGCGATACTGTTGAAGAGTGAAGGAACTGGTGCTACATTTTCAAGGAAATTTATCCAATAGAACAGTCAGGAGTCAGGACCCTTTTCCATTATTTTTCCTCCTAGAAAATTGGTTAATTAGGCTTCTTTCATGATACCTGTATTGAGTTCAATATGAATGGAGCACTAACACAGGAAATAATTGTGAAAGAATTGGAACAGAACTATCTGGTATTCAAGTACCATCCAACCCCCTGTGGCCTGTATCAATTGAAACTTTTAATGACAGTAAGAACTAAGAACATATATATATATATATATATATATATATATATATATATATATATAATAGTAATATTTATCGAAGCTCATTTTAGAAGAAACACAGGTAAACCATTGTAAGGTGAAATAGCCGTGGGGGAGTATATATTCGAGAAAAGGCACACCGCTAAAAGCAATTTATTCCGTATAATAGAAGAATTGCTCCTGTAGCCTATGTAAGTCGCAAAATAGCATTGTATGCAAGCAGTGACTACTCAAATTGATGCCAACAAAGGTCATAATTGACTGCTCGTTTGATCATCATATATCAGCCACACAGTCACTCTGCATCCTTCAAAGGTCACTCAAAAGGGAGAAAATGCGACCATCATATCCTCTAACTTCCTTGCTGTCATCCAAAACTGTGAGATGATTTCTGAAAAATTCGATTTGGCAGCATGAGGAACTCCTTGGACACTCATGAAGTTCCTTGCATAACAGCAATTCCTCGTGCTTTTGAACCTCCTCGTGACCCTTGAGTCCATAACCTCTTATAATGAGGGTGAGCTTCTCTAAATCTGGAGTTCCACTCGGCAAGTATTTTACCAGATTGAACCAATGTTACTCTCGCCTAGGCATGTATGTCCAAATTTTTATCGCTACCTTCTTGATATGGGTTAACACACATGATGCAGGTGCTAAATGTGAAGGGAAAAAACTCATCAACATTGGAGTAAGGAAAACTGAGAACTAAATTCTGGAAAGCAAACTAGAAGAGGACCATTTATTATGAATAAATTTGAAAAACCATGATTTCTTGCATTAACACATATTTGATCAGGTTTTCAACGAAATTTACGCCATAAAATAGTCACAGAAAGCAAGAACATATCCTCCAAAGGTAGATGCAAGCAAGCGTCCTTGCATAATCATCATTTGTCAACTAATTCTGTTAATAAAATTGAAAGATTTAGAACAGAGTACAGACTATGTGGTAGTCAAATACTTTACCTCTCATGAGATGAAATTTCTGAATATGACGATTAAAAGTAAGAATATCTAGTGATGATCATTTTCGAAGGGAACATAGGCAAACCATAACACGGCCGAAAGGGGAAGAGGAGGTAGATATTCAACAAAGGAACACCATTAACAAAAGTAAGTATATTACAATTCTGATCAATTGCTCCTATTACCTCTTCAAGTTGCAGCATGGGATTGGATTTAAGTGATGGCCACTGAAGTGAAATGAATACCAACAGAAGTTATGTTGACTTCCTGATACTCGTTCGATCACCATTTATTAGCAGCTATAGGGAGAGAACGCGGCCATTAAATCCTCTGACTTACCACCTCTGACATACCTTGCCATCGTCCGATACTTTGATATGTTGCCCAATAAATTCAATCTGGCCACACAAGGAACTCCTTGGGCACTCAAACAGTTCCTTGCAGAACATCAATTTTCGAGTCAACTTCAAAACTATCGAAGGTGATGATCAGTTGCTTTAATACCAGGGCTTTACCGAGCAAGTACTTGAACAGATTCAACCACTGTATCCCGAGTCTATGCTCCCACATTGCTATGTATATCTCTATACTCTTGACATGGGTTAAAACATATGCGAAAGCAGAATGTGGAGGCTTCCAATCGATACAATCAAATACCAATATAAGAACCTCTAGGATAGGACAACACTGGAGTAGAAGTATGATCTCTTCACAATGGGTGAAAGTACTCATCTTAAATGTATGGGTCAGATTAGGGAACCATATCGAAGTAGCAAGTTCAAGGCCGTCAAGTTCAAGAGATCGGACATTAGAAATCACTCTAAAAAGCTCACTCGTCAAGCTAATATTACCAAGTGAACAACAATCTGCATGCTTCATATCTGCATCAAGCAACTGAACCGGGTCCTCAACAAAGAAAAACCTCACGGGACAAGTAACATCAAAATTGAAGCACTCTAAGTTAGGACTTAGGAGTATTCATCATCACATTCCAAAGACCCTAAAACAGACCCAATTGCATATCGAACTGCTTCAGTTTCGGACCAGATATATCAAGATCAACACGTTTATGATCATTGGCCGGAATCCGCTCCAATTTCAAATAAAGATCCTCCAAAACAGGGCAAGATTTGATTATCTTCCCCAACAACGTACAATTAGAACCAGGCACTTCAATATTAAGCTTTTTCAAATTCGGAAGATGAAAATCACCATGAGCCAAACTACAACAAAACCCTAATCCAACGCAAGCACTACCAGCGATTCAGTTTCGAAAATACAAGGCGGTGGTGCCGGTAAATAGAGGTTACAGCCATAATATTTACTAGAAGTTACCTCAATTTCCTCAAGATTTCTGGCATAAATGAATCGAAACCATGAATCTGTAGGCACTAAAAATTGTTCTAAGTGCCATGCCAAAATTAAATGGGTCAAAATCAAATTACCGACTCATAAATAATCATTAACAGGATATTAAATTAATCATTTTGGGTAAAACTTCAATTATCCATTTAATTAAAATTATTTTCTTTAATAATAATTAAAGGCCTAAAAAGTGTTGAACCATTAAAATGGTCTCGACTATCTGGTCCATGAAGCAGGCCCATGATGATAAGTCCAACAAGATAAACTCTACAAAGATCTCTCTATAAATAGATCTCTCCTAGTCATTTCCCGTAGACCTGAAGATCAATTCCACCTCCCAAAGAGCCAAGGAGTACGAAACTTCATTCATCAAATCCTCTTACTATTACTGTCTCTCGTTTACCAAATCAAACCGTCCTCAATTTAGAACAAATCAAACCGTCCTTCTCAATTTAGAATTTCAATTAGAGAATCACCATAAACCAAATTGAAATGGAGATCGAATCAGGGGATTTTTACATTTTTTTGTTAAACAGGAAAATTAGAGATTGTAACCCGTATTCAAATTTAAATACATACTTATTTTGTTCATCTATCTTGAGTTTGTTAATTTTCCAGATTTAAAATTTTTGTTTACAGAATCCATAACAGAAAATTTTTATGTCGTTCTGGTTTGTTTTGGGAGACATTGAAGATGGAGGTTGAATTTACGAATTGACGGCGAAACGAGTTGAGGGAGGATGCTATTGACGACATTGAAGATATCGGAGCTTTAGAGAATTTCAATGAGGATGGAGTCAAGCAATGAGCTTAATCGGTAATCTTGATATTGTTCACCGCCATTGTTGCTCTTCTTGGTTGAGCTCTTGGCTTCCATTTCTAAAACCTTAAACCTTAGGGGAAATGAGAAGTGTTTACTGATTTTTAGATTTTGGAAAAGAGCACTACTTGTTTTAAACCTCCACAGAATAATTGGTTTCAAACCGTTGAACCCCATTACAGAAGGTATAGCTGGAATCTTTGATAGTGAGCAAGCTGGATCTTTGGTAGTGAGCAAGTGTGGTTTTGGTTGTAGGCCAGTGGCCACCACTTTTGCTCCTAAAAAAGAATGAAAAAAATAAAATCCAAATAGATGTTGTACTATATAACTTAAAACTTGTTAATCATGTACGATAGTCTAGTACTCTAATGTAGCCAGAACCAGAAATAGACTTCAAAACTGTAAACAAGTCATTCCAGAACCAGAACCAGTTGCTGTAAGTGGTGTAGGATCTAGGAATATCAAACTTGTTTTCACTCCGGTACCACTAGAAAGGAGACATGGCTAATTCAGCAATCAACAGTCATCATACTACAACATAAGCTCGGTCACAAGTCATAACCACCATAAAAGCCGGTCACAAGTCATAACCACCATAAAAGCAATTTTGTGATCTTTTTCAAAATTTTATGGCAAAATACATTTATAAAAAATGATTTGAGGGGTGGATATGCACATAAAGCACGCTAGTAACAAAACAAAATGAATAGCCAATAAAACAATGTACTGTACTCCCTTCATCCCGTATAAACGTTAACAGATCAATTATGGTGCAGAGTTTAAGGAGAATTTGTGAGAATTGTTTATGCCAATTTTGTCCTTGAGTGTGGGTGAGTATTTTTTAGGAAAATTTTCAAAAAGAGTATCCAAGGTTCGGGGTAATAATAAAAAGGGCGCTTGATGTTTACCTATTCCCATTTACCGTACCCAACATTTTGAATTAATTTCCATTTGGGGTCCAATTGGTCGACGTCATAAAAAAACTCTGTTACAATTGTGAGTCAGAGTTTCTATCAGGATTTGCTTGGAAATCTGCCTTAAGGAGTTCTGCAATCCATTGAGCCCAAGCACTTGGATTCTTGTTCAATCTAGTGCAAGTGTGCTCCTCTCTATGAATTTTGATCTGAAAAGTTATATCATCAGCAAGTAATAAAGTATAGACCTTCAATGGACATTTTACAACCTCTACTTATTCCTGTTGTGAATCATTTTCAAACTCCTTCACCTTCTCACAAGTAGCTCAATATTTCTTTTTCAAACTCCTCCCATTTTCTAAAGTTACCCCCTCTTGGATTGAATATTTTCTTAAAACTTTTAGAAATTCTAACTGAATTTTTACGGTGTCAACCAATTGGACCCTAAATGGGAATTAATTCAAAATGTTGGATACCCTAAATAGGAATAGTTAAATGTCAAGCACCCTTTTTATTATTACACTAAACGTCAGGTACCCTTTTTGAAAAATTTTCTATTTTTTAATCGTATTACAAGGTTAGTGGGTGGATTTTTTATTATAAGAGAATAAGAGAGTTGGGGGAGGGTGATATGGGATAGGTAGAGTATTGTATTATTTTATTATAGTGTAAATATAGTGGAGGGGTATATTAGTGAATTTTAAGGATAAAAATTGGTTTGTTAAGGTTTATATGTGACGGAGGGAGTAGTATATTCCAATGAAACAGAACAATTCTTTTGCAACATGGGTTTAGTGACAGCTCTCAAGTTCAGAATTAACCAATAATGAATGCAGCAAACAGTTTTATAATTGAGCTTCATGAGCCGTCACATTGATGATAAGCTGCTTCAAAACCAAGGCTATCTGTAGCAAGTATATTCCAAAATTCAACCACTGCTTTATGCGCCAATAATGCCACATACGTATCTTTATCTCTATCTTCTTGACATGGGTTAACACAAACGCGGGTGCAGGATGTACTAGATTCCGACTGGTCGAGGATATTAGGATGAGAACCTCCAGAACAGGACAATATCTAGAACAATACTGCAATAAAGATAATAGCTCTGTGCAGGAAGTCATCGTGAATGATAGATGAGTCAGATTAGGAAACAATGTCGGAGGAACAAATTCAAGGCCAAGAACTGCAAAGGATTTAACATTAGAAATCGCTCCAACAAGCGTCTCTTTCGTTTCACCAAGTACGTAAGGAGAATTGAAAATCCGAATATCTGCTTCAAGCAAACCATTCGGGTTCTCCATGAAGCAAAACCTCGGGGAATAAAAAACATGAACAGTGAAGTACTGTAAGTTAGAGGCATCTATGATCACTTTCTCCGGGTGCCCAAAAATCCCGTACATATATAGCGGATTTCCCCGCATATTCAACCGCTTCAAATTGCGACCCAATATATGAAGAATAATAGGTTTTTTTGTCAACTCAAAAGCCAACTCTATATTGAGATCTTCCAAAACAGGGCAAGACTTGATTAGAATTTCCCAATATTTCACAACTACAACCAGGCATTCCTATTCGAAGCTTCTTCAAATTCAGAAGATTAATTTCATTGTCAGGCTGCAAAGTACCTAAACTGAGCTCTGATACGATTTCAAGCACTACCAGTGATTGGGTTCGGAAAATACAAGATGGTAATTGCGGTAAATACAAGTAATCACAAGATACCTGGATTATTACTTCCACGCTTCGGGCACAAATTAAAGGAAACCAGCTTTGTTAAGCTCAGCAAAGCTACCTACACGGAGCTTGAATTTACGAATCACTGGTGAGGTGAATCGAGGGAGAACACAATCGATGTTTGTAAAAACATGGGGCCTTTCGAAGAAAGTACTATTGATGTTTATTTCAATAGAGGTAATTTGGGTCCAAAGACTGCGCTAACGACTTGGCAAAGCACCTGTAGCAATGGCGGAATTAAGAGGAAGAAAAGAGAATATCGACAAGGATAGCGTCTGGCATTGAGCTCAACCGATCATCTCTGCCATTGTTGTCCTTCTTTGTTCTTCTCCTCATCTTCTTCCTCCTCCTCCTCCTCCTCCTCCTCGTGCTTTTGGAACCCATGTTTGAAAGCTCTGGAACGAATTTGTGGTTATGATTTCTGTTTCTATAGACTCAGCTCTGTATCCAAATTCATAAAGCTAAATATCATAGTATATTCATATGTACAGCCCTAGGACTAGTAGAAATGTAGAATCCTTTTATCAATCTACTTAAGCTGCAAGTTAAAGTTGTACCTTGAAAGATAGATAATATTCTACCTTCCTAAATAATTCCATTAAAATACTATTTACAATATTTGTGATTATGGCAATTGCATTTCCTTCTAACCAATGCCCACTGGGCACACAGGTTAAAGCCCAAGGGATTTCTTCAACGCCCACCAAAATTAATTTAGCCGGAATCAAACTATGTTTAGTTGCAACCAAAAGTCAAAAAAAAAAAAAAAAAGGAAAATTTTCACTTTAGTGCCCTGAGGTATGGGGTATTTATAATTTAGTGACCTGTATTTTTAATATTCTCATTTTGGTTACCTCTAAATTTGAAATTAGTTCCAGTTTAGTGTTTTCTGTTAGCTCTGTTAACTATTCCGTCAAAATAATGACGTGGCATTGTTATTTAATCAGTTTTAGTGAAAAATATGAGTGAAATTCCTTTCATACCCCTCATATCCTCTCTCACCCATCTCTCTCTTCCCTTTTCCCTTCTCTCTCATTGCCCATCCCTCATCCCCTCTCTCTCTTCCCACAATCAACCCACCATCCCTGTGATAAAAGAACACAACTAAAAAAATTTGATTCAAATCCAGAAATTCAGATGAGGAGAGAAATCGATCCTCACAAGCTTCGTCAACACAAAGATGTTCCCAACAAGACCTCTTCTCTACCACCACCCAAACTATTTCGGTTCTCCTTCGCTTCCTTCCCACTACCGTCTTCTTGCCAAACAGCTCTATTGATCGTCAGCCCAACCTGACCATGCCACCGCTCCCCTCACTAGCAGCAAAATCTCTGACTTTAATCGAAGAAGCTCCGAAATGGGTCCCTCGTAATGGGTCCTACTTTACCACTTCTTCATCTTTTTTCTCTTCTTCCCTGACTTCATGAGCTTGTTCTTGTTGGCTCTTTATTGGGTAAATTGGGGATTCTGGGTATTAAAGAATTTTTTTTTCCTTTGATTCTGGGTTTGGAGAATTCATCAATAGGATTTGGAGGAGTTCATGAAGATTTTTGTTTTGTGGAAATGGTAAACGTAGCAGATCCCCAATTGAAGGAAACAAAGAAAATGAAAAATTGGAAGCTAATGGAGGACAATGAGAGCTTAGCTCAAAAAGTTATCCAGAGCAAGTATGTGTGGAATCGACCAAAACCAGTAGAGTTTAGGAATGGGTCTCACCAGTGGCAAAACTTGGGAAAAATGAGGGATTTGTATAGAAACAACATCTCTTGGGTGATTGGGGATGGGAAGGGGATATCCCTTTGGCATGATAACTGGTTGGGAATTGGTTCTCTGAGGTCCTTGCTTCATGGTCCACTGCTTCAATTAGATAATGGATTGAATGTGGATGCTTGTATTGTGAATTTTCAATGGGATTTAAGTGCTATTTCTTACTCTATCCCAGACTGCATTGCTGATGTGATTACCTCTACCCCTATTCCCACTGAAAATGTGTGTGATGTTCCTGTTTGTTCTTTTGTGGAAGGCAATAAATTCATCTCCAAAACTGCTTATGATAGTTTGGTCAAGAGTGGTAGCAATGATGAGGATCTTAACTGGATTTGGGGTATTCCAACCTTACCTAAGATTCATTTTTTCATTTGGATCTCTTGGTTTGATAGGAATGCTCACAACCTCACTCTGGCCACTAGGAATATAATTACTGACTCTTCCTGTCCTATTTGCAAGTTTAGCACTGAAAATACTCTTCATATTTTGAAAGATTGCCCCTGCACTGCAAATGTTTGGCGATCACTCAATCAATCTCATACCTTCTTTGACCTTGATCTCAAAGCATGGCTCCATCACAACCTAACCTCTAAGCAACAAAACAATAACTTACCTTGGCCACCTTCTTTTCCTTTCTAATCTAGCACCTCTGGAAGAAAAGAAATGACTTCATTTTTGGGAACCCTTGCATTCCAACTGACATTGGTATCAAGCAGGTCACAGCTAGCGCATGGGAGTTCTGGTCCATTCAAGAAGTGAAAAAGGAAAAATGCAGGCTCAAAAAAACAATCCAGTTGAAGTGGGATCCCCCCCCTTCAGGATGGGTTAAATTAAATTGCGATGCTTGTTTTAACAAGGAAAACAGAGTTGAAGTATTGCAGGCACTTTTAGAGATGAAGGTGGACGATGGCTACTGGGCTTTGGAATGAAGATTAAAGCTAAAGATGTTCTCACTGCGGAGTTACTAGCTAGTAGAGAAGGGCTGAAAATTCTCAAAAACCGACCTTGGGCAAAAGTGTGGA
>BSSO01000951.1:0-27170 GCA_030267885.1 Mesembryanthemum crystallinum
GTGTACTGAACTGAACGGAACTGAACTGAATTGAACTAAAGTGACGGTACTAAACTTGAACTGAACTGAACTTAAATGAACTGAATATAAGCTAAAATAAGGTTGTACCCTCTTTACCTCTAAAAAAAAAAAAAAAAACTCCAATACTTCCCCAAAACAAATCAGATTCTCACCCATCCTCATTCATTCTCCCTTTCACCCGTGCTCTCTCTCTCCCCGCTAAACCGCACGCCACCACCACCGACTGCGCCGCCAGGTCCGCCACACAGCCACCGCCACCGCCACCACCGCCCGTTCCTCTCGCCGCCAAGGAGCACCCGCCCACCTCCATTCGCCACTTCTCTCGACTAGCTGGTCCTTGGCAGTAGCGGCGGCATCAGCCACAGGGGATCGCGCCCCACCAGCGAGGGTCGCCAGTTCCGCCTCGCCACCACCTCGCGCACCACCTCTGACGTCTAGTCCCATCACCAGTCAGTCCAGCCACTCCTCACAGGTTCTCGATTCAAGGATTTGGGTAATTAACCTCAAACCCTAGCTCTTGAATTAGTAATTTGATTTTAAGTCAGATTATTTAGAGATTAATGGGAGTGTTATTGGGTTGAATTTGTAGAAATTGGAGGTTTGGATTTGTGGGTATTGCTACTAGGAGTATTCGGTTGAGGTAACCATTATGCATTAACATATGGTCCCATTTTGAATGCGATTTAAGCATACTATGTGTTTCAGTTTGTGGCTGGCTGTTTTGATTGTGTTTAGAATTTTCATTCTGTTAGTAGTTGGTTAAGTGGTGTTGTTGTGGACTTGTGGTTGCCATACCGGTTTCTTGCATTTTGGCAAATTGCCGTTTCCCCATCCCCATTTACGTCCCCGTCCCCGTGCAACATAGATTAGATTGCAGCTGATTTAATTGCTCAAAAGATGTTGAATTGGCACCCCACCGGTGGTGAGCCCTGGGCAACTGCCCTGGTTGCCCTCTGTCAGGGCCGGGGGTGGGTTTTATTGTAGATAGTGATTGGTTTGAATTGATACACATAGCATTTGGAGTTTTTGAATTATTGTTCAATGCTGTTTTACACTCGCTTGTGCTTCAGGTTTTCGTGGAGGTTTATGCTATATTAGGTTTGCTGCACTGCATTTGTGGGGAAGCATGTTCGGTTCGAGTAGCCGTAAGTGTTTGCTTTTTTAATTTCACAATGTTATACTTTTTTTTTCATTTGTTTCATGTGACAATGTGGTCTCCTTGGCCATATCTTTGTAATTCTTATGTAGTTTAGATCGTAGAGAGAACTAGAATGTGATGTTTTCTTGCTTAATTGTTTGTGTAGTTTGATAAAACAAAACCATTTGTATCTTCGCCTTATCTTCTCACTTGTAGATAGGCCATTGGTTGAACTTTTGATTGACATGCATTTGCTTTTTGCTAATTCATGATAAATAAGATTACAACTTCTCTTACCCAAAACAATTTATGTAACAGGGAACAGAACCGTTTCCATGTTTCTGTTGTGTGCAACATATCATAACGGACTTTTCTCATGTATACGTTTGGATGTTCACACATCTAGGCATCTACCCTTGCTTTATATGTAAATAGTAAAGAAAAGCTCTACTTAGTTATACAGTTGTTATTGGTATTTAAAAGATTTAGATTTTTTTGCTCTTGAAGATTAATATTTAATATGGCACTCATGTTTTAAGCTTTCTGGAACTCATCAATGACATTGTTCATCCCTTCTATCTCTTCCATTACTCCCTTGCTGCTGAGCTGTCTGTGGATGCAAGGGTGTTATGAACATCTGGGCATTGGTGTGGGTGTGGTGTAACATCCAAGCAATTGTTATTCAATATGACAGTTGTCTATATACTCTTCTCTTTATGATTTATTTTACTTATTGTACCATCTACTATGTCATCTTTTGATGAAAGCTTGGTTAGTTGGACATTATATGCTCAGTTGCTTGTTTAAGTAGATTATTTTGTATTTGTTGGATACTGTTATTATGTTGTTGAATAACTAATATGTTTTCACTTTGTTAGCTTTTGGGCAATCTACGGGTGCGCCGTTCGGCTCCCAGTCACAGTTTGGGCAAAACAATGTAACAAGTAATCCGTTCGCTCCAAAGCCTTTTGGTGCTACCAATCCATTTGGTTCACAGACAGGAAGCTCCATTTTTGGTAACACCTCAACTGGTGTATTTGGTCAAACATCGTCACCACTGTCATCTACACCAGCATTTGGTGCTACCTCATCACCAGGATTTGGAAATTCTACTCCAGCGTTTGGAAATTCATCATCCACAACTTTTGGAGGTAACTTCATGGAGAAGATGTTTCCTTGTCTGGTGTGTAATTTTTTTCTTAATCTACATTGCAACCCCTTCCCAAAAGAGGAAAAACATAACAAAAGGTGATATGTGAGCTTACTATTACGTTGGAGTAGATCTTTTTTGAGTAAATATTAGATGCTAAATTTGGCATCAAAATGATTAAAAGCCAAGTGTTCCACAAAATGCTAATTGATACTATGTTCGGCTCTGTCTAGTGGGGGCAGTTGAAGTTTTGAGAAACTAAACATAATGAAAATGTTTGTTACTTCGGCGAGATGATTTTTCCCATATATATAAATATATAATATATATATTTTTCTCCCTATCTCTGTTTGCTTTACAGTTCTCTTTTCTATGAAAGTTTGCCGAGGACTTTTTTGCTTGTGTTCAGAAAACAACTTATGAGACTCTAAATGCTTTAAACCATGTTAATTAAACCTATCTAATCAGAGTGGCATATCCATAGTACAAATAAGAAAAAAAGGGTGTTGTGGGGGGAGTGTAATGGGAGGTTTGAGCAAATTCGCTGATTGATGATTTTAGTAAAAAGTGTGAGGTGCATCGGGGTACAAAGGAACCCCAGAGCCTAGGTGGAAAGCGTGAGGCGAAAGCACACACGATGCGCATTGTTTTCTTTAAAATAATAATCATTATTTTTATTATATTTCTTCACAAAACAATAATTAATTACTGAATAACTCAAAAACTAGTTAACTCAACCACATAAAGTAATTGCACACATGTTTTAATATTTTTAAAACAGTAACTTTAGGCTTATGATTATTTTCAAACGCTCTCTGAGGGAGAGAGGAGGGATTGGACATTCGTCAAATAAGTCAAAACTTAGCCTTGTAAAAGAGAATTTAAGTCTATAATCAATAAAAGCTATCAACTCCTCATATTTCAAAGCAATCTTGGGTGAAAGAGAATAAGTACAAGAAATGAGTCAGGCAGTTGGGAAAAGGCGAATAGATACACAGAAGTTTCTTTTCCCTCTGTGTGATTAAAATGGGCCAAATAAATTGTGAAAAATAAATAAATGAGGACACCGGAATTTTTACATGGAAAACCCTCCAAGGCGAAGGGAAAAACCACGGGACCAAAGGTCCCAAAAAACATCCACTGTTATATAGTAGGATTAAAAAGTAGTATATACTCTAGTAACGACTAGAGAATATCTCTCAACGAACCTCACCCAAATTATGATGGATTATGAGTAATAGTCTCACCAAAATGGTGGAATACTCAAATGAACTTGAGTAATTTGTATGATCTCATGCTCCCTCACTTTATGTGGCTCTCTCTCACTCACTCTAGTAGTCTTTCATTGATCTAATAAATATTTCTAGATCTCTAGCATTCTCGGATATACAATTATGTTTTTCATCAAACCTTTTAAACAACTTATTTAGTTTATGTTACTTGTACTTTTCACTTCACCTCAATACCCATGTTGGATACACGACCTCGGAAATGGCTATGGACAATCCATTTTTTTGGGTGCACAAGAGAGTTGATTTTCAAATACACAGATACCATGCTCAGTCTTGCGAATGAAACTTTCTATGAATCAGCTTTGAATGCTGACATACAAATATTAGAAGGCTGCTGGACATCTACAGTTTTGTAAATATGTGGCATCTTGTTTGCTTCATACGCTGGACACTCCATTTGAAGCATAACAATATGCAAAACATTCAAAAGGTTGGCTGAATCCAACATCGGTGTGGGCTTTCAACACTAAGGCATCTAAAGCTTATCCTAGCACTTCGTACTAAAATAAAAACTACTCCCTGCGTCCCGACCACACGTTTCCAATCCGTTTTTGGGGCAGAGTTTAATGAAAGTTTCAATTGGTATTTTTTGCTACTTCTGCCCTTCACATATTGAGAGAGAGAAAAAAATAAAATATTGAGAGAGAGAAAAAAATAAAATATTGAGAGAGAGAAACAAGAGAGAGAGTGTGTTTGGAGAGAGAAATGGGTGTGTTTCAAAGTTCTCTTTTATTAAGAGAGAGGGTATGAGTGGGAATGTTTACTTGTATTTTGGAGATAGTGGAGGGACAATATAGGAAGGTTATAGTGATTTATTTGGTTTCGAAACATATGGTTGGGACAAATATTTTATTGATTTGGAAACGTGTGGGTGGGACGGAGGGAGTATGTTGTGGCATTCAAGTATAAAATTTTGTTGACTAGCATTTTTATTGGTATTCTTAATCATCTTTTGGTTGATAACAATTCATTTCAAATTTAGCAGTGGGGTTGTTGATGTTCTAACACAATTGTTCTTGGAGCAGGCGAGATCATAGTTCATTAATTTCATTGTCTTCCAAATTTTAGTTATCCTGCGGGAACTAATTAAAAGAGCTTTTTATAGCTGCTGGTTGTTTCTGTGTAGGGAGTTAGCTGTCAGTCAACGAATGAAAATTAAAGATTGTAGTGGTTGAAAGAGGGAGATAATACTCAGAGAACTCCTTCTTTTCTTCTTGTAATCTTTTGTTGTCTTCAATAGAATTACTTTCTTATTGGAAAAAGAAAAAAAAAAAAGGGAGAAAACTACACTCTGATAATTCCTCCACTTTCTGGAGGAAGTAGACTGAGAATGTTGGTGTAGTTGCCATTCTTATTGGCTTTTGTTTTTGAAGCAACAAATCAACAGAAGATGCAGAGAGTTGATGGTATAATTTGCAACATTTGGTGGATTGATGTCTAATTTTTCCTTTTCTAAGCTGTTTTATAAAGAGAAGCACAATTATTGATTTGCACATTACTATAGGAGCAAGCTTTGACGGAAAAAATTCTAATTTGCTTTCTAGGTTGCTTGGGCCTGCTGTATGAGTACAATTTTTGATTTCTTGGACGTCCGACCCCTAATGAACTTTGATACTGTACAGGTTCATCTGCATTTGGGCAGAAGTCCTTTGGAGGTTTTGGATCTAATAATCAAACAAGTCCTTTTGGGAGCTCATTTCAACAATCTCAACCTGCATTTGGAACAAATCTATTTGGTTCTTCCTCCCCATTTGGTGCACCAAGTCAACCTTCATTTGGTGGTACAAGCAGCCCGGCTTTTGGATCATCAACTGCCCCAGGATTTGGAAGTACAAGCACCCCTGCCTTTGGCTCATCCCCCAGTCCAACATTTGGTAGTACAGGAACTGGCTTTGGTGTGTCCACTACTCCTGCTTTTGGTTCAGGGGGAGCATTTGGGTCCACAAACAACTCTGTCTTTGGAGCATCTGCCCCTGCATTTGGTGCTAACACCACGCCTGCCTTTGGTGCTTCAAGCACTTCGGCTTTTGGTGCTTCATCCACTCCAGCTTTTGGTGCTACTAACACTCCGGCTTTTGGTGCTGTTGCCACCACTCCAGCATTTGGAGCTACTACCACTTCAGCGTTTGGTGTGGGAAGCACACCATCTTTTGGCAGTAGTAGTACCTCATCGTTTAATTTTGCGTCCAGTCCAGCCTTTGGTCAATCGACCTCTTCTCCTTTTGGGTCTACTCCATCTGCTTTTGGTGCCCAGAGTTCTGCATTTGGTAAGTTTCAAAAGCTGGGAGTGATAATTTCTTTAATATAAAATAAAATATTTAGGTTTTATACGTGGCTTTAGCATTTATTTTTTTGCTTCCTTTTCATTGAATCCTGCACCGTATGTAGGAGCGCAAGCTACTACCCCAACTTTTGGGAGTGGAGGGTTTGGGCAGACAAATTTGGGGGGTCAACAAGGCGGGAGTAGAGTTGCTACTTACACACCTACTACAGAGGCAGATACTGGTAGTAGTACACAACCAGCTGGAAAGTTGGAGTCAATATCTGCCATGCCAGTCTACAAAGATAAGAGCCATGAAGAGCTTAGGTGGGAGGATTACCAGCGGGGTGATAAAGGTTTGTTCACTGACCCATCGGCCCCCTCCCCCAAAAAAATAAATTTTTTGTAAATCAACATGTTCTTGTTGCTTTTTAAAAATTTCTTCAAACATTTTATGCAAAACTTGAATTATGTATATTGATTATGAAGTTTTTACCCGGATAGCCAGTTTTAGGATTTGCCACTGTTTATGGCTATATATCACTGTGGAAGATATATGGATTCATTGCTTTATAGAAGCCATTGACATTTTGCTCTATTCTCCCTTGGCCATCTGAGTTCAGGGTATTATGCTTCGTCTACCATCAGGACCCTTAAAAGTTACCCACATCTTAATGTTGAGTATACCATCCTGAATTTTTAGACGTGCGCAACTTTTTTTTTTTTTTTTTTTGGTTCCTCCATTGAAAAATGTCACTTGAAAGGTGGGCAAAATAATTAAGAAAACTATGACAATATTGAAACGGTAAAAATGGCACTAGTTGAAATGACGCAGATAAAGAGAGAGAATTATTGATCTTTTTCGTATAAGAGTAATAATGGAAGTTTAATCAATTTCTTTTAATTGAATTGCTGAAAGTTTCTTATTAGAGAATAGGAGCATAGTGGTGAAATGACTCTCCTAGATAATGAAGTTTCCCATTAAAATCCCCTTTTCTCTCTTGATATATAATGATTAAAAAGTTAGCGTCAAAGTTTAGCTCAAAAGATAAACTGGACAATCTTTTTTCAAACAAAAGGCATCTATGCTGCATGGAAATCGACACGGGGACAAGAAAACACAAAATCTCAAAAAACTTGAAATGCGGACACATAAATAATAAAAAAATAAAAAAAACCTGGGTAAAAGAAAGATGAGGAACGTTGAGTGTCTTACCAGCACGAAAAATAATATAATAATGTTTTACAAACTAAACAAAAATAAACATAAAAAGCGATACCAGCTACAATGTTTCCTAATACAATCTATAAAACAACATAATAGTACTAAGGAAGCTGAGCTACATCGTCATTAAAGATTGACTCCACTTCTGGCGAATTAGGAGATCGCTCAACTTGATCACCATCAATGTCCCGCATTTTTTTTACTCACGATACTTGTCTGTGTTACTTGTTAATAGACGATTAGACATAGGTTGTTGTGGATAAAAACCAAATCCCGTGCACGTTTTGGAGCCGAATCCTATGTTTGTTTTTTATTTATTTTTTAGATAAGAGAATTTATTAAGGAACAAAAAGAAGATAATTACAAACTAAGAGGACAAGGTGTCAACCATTACAAATTTATCCCAGTACCCTTGCAGATTTGTAAGATAACCCCTTAAAAACACCCGGCCGCCTTGTCTGTAAAGATGCTAGATACGTGACACGGTCCCAAGCATACTCTAGTGGTTTGGAAATCTTGGAAAGTAGACGGGAATTTCGCTATAACCTAATACACCACAAGGCTGCCATGGGAGCACTATGCCACGACGCCTTGTTCTCTCTCATCTCTTCCCCACCGCAGATACTGACCTGATGTGCAAAAACTGAACCATTGTATTGGGGCTAACTAAACACTAACAGTTCCCCCTCAAACTAAAAAACCTTCCTCAAATGTTGCCAGCATAGTCACAATGCAAAAATGCAAAAAGAGATGCAGACAAATCTTACTAGCTTACCAACAAAGCATGCAAACTTCTGGAGAGAGAGCGAGGCCTTTTACGCTAAACAATATCACGAGTGTAATACTTATCTAGTACTAAGATCCACACAAAGGCGCGCACCTTTTCAGGGGAACCTTAGACTTCCAAATAAAATTGGCATGGGAAATGAAGGAAAGAAAATGAAGGAAGGATTTGCAGAAGAAAACCTCAGGAGATTATGCGACCCAAAGATGAACAGTGTCTAGGACGCAAAGATGAACAGTGGAGCTAACTTCTTAGTGAGTAAGGAATCAATCAGTAGTGCAACTCCACTAACAATAAGAGGAGGAACTTGGTTCTCTAGCACCTTAAAAGTCAATCCTTGAAGCATTGGCGTGAATGCACCAAAGTTAAGCCTTATAAATCTTAGTATCCTTTTGGTACCTTGCATCGAGTGCTTCCTCACTTCCAAAAAACCCGATTTGGTGGAAAAATCACCATATTTTTTGCAAAATCAACATCATCGGGGAAAGAGTGGAAGCACTTTATGTTTTTATTGGATACTTTGATGTCCTCTGAGGAGATGATCTTTTCGAATCTTTAGTGAACCCATGAGTTTTTTTTTTCCCTTTTTTGTGATAAGAAAAATTTGTACTACATCAAAATTGAGATAATTACAAGCTAAGAGGACAAGGAGTCCTCCATAGATTTAGGTACAAAAAGAATCTCTATTTATAGGTTACTCCAATGCCGCTGAAATGGTTATTAACGGAAAATGGTTAGGTGCCATATGAGGGGTGCCCAAGTGTGCACCACCATGAGTATATTGGTGAGAAACACCCCATTAGCTTTGGCCCATGGAGAGGCCAAGTAGATCACCCGATCCCACACAAAAGCACATTGGAAATCCAGAAAAGACTCGATAATTCCGTTCCAGCCAAAGGCACCAAAGGATAGCAAAGAAAGCACATCGCCATAATACCTTATCCTCGCCCCCACCAAGCCCAACATTCCCTGTCAACAAGTGCTTAATAAAGGTGGGAGGGCAAGTGAAGCACTACCCAGTAATCCCAAACAAGCTTACCCAAAGAGAACGAGCGAACTCGCATTGGAAAAACGGTTGAAGACTCGACTCACTAGCACGATGGCATAAAACAAACATGTTCGGGAGCAAGGTCCACCCAGGTCTCCAACTCTGCTAACGTCATGAGTATTCACCTTACCCAATTTCATGTTCCAGACAAACGCATGCACCTTGAGGCGAACCTGAGACTTCCAAATGAAGTTAGCAAGAGGGAAGAAAGGATGGTGAGAGGGGAGATTAAGGTGGACGAGAAAGGATTTGCAAGAGAAGACACCAGCGGGATCTCCTAGCCAAAACCCTAGAGTCAACAATGTCCCCAAGATGAATGGTCTAAAGGATTGAGTGGAAGGAGATGATCTCCTCCATCTCTCAATCATGGGAGCTCTTCTAGATGAAGGTCCTAAGCTCTGGCTGCTGCTAGCAGCAGCCGGTGCCTTATGAAGCGAACCTCATAAAGTGAAGAAACCTGAATGGCCTGAGGAAACCTGGAAGAGAAAGATGAATCCCCACTCCACGCATCCTCTTAGAACCTAACTCGATTCCCATTCCGCACTTTGTACCTGACCACAGGAAGAAAGAAAGTAGATACATGTGATATGAATTTCCAAGGGCAATTATGGGATACCGAAGAGCTGGCTTGAGCATCCCAACCATTATGCTGAAGACCGTACTTGCTCCTAATAACTCGGTGCCAAAAGGAATCAGGCTCCAAGGGAAAGCGCCATAATACTTACTCACCAACGAGATGTTCTTGAACACCAATCGACCGAGACCTAAACCCCCTCTGTCTTGGGTGTGAACCCATGAGTTTCTATAATGCCCACAAAAGAAGATTCATATTATAATTTATAAGGTGTTATGAACTTAAGATAATAAATATTAATGATGAAAATTAAGAACTATACGTATAGTTTAAATAAAAAGTAAGATACCTTGGGTAATGAGTGAGCTAAGTAATGAAGAGATGTATTGCTTTTTCCCCAACGAGCAATAATAATTTAATCAACCACGGCATAGAGATTAGAATGCTTGATGTGTGCTCTTCTTTCATTGTCATAAATTGCTAATTCACCTTATTAATCATGTCATCCCAGACCTCATACACTAAATGGAGACAAGGTTTGTCGGTATCGCAAAACGTGATCATCTCATACATGGGTTATGTGAGGATGTAATTCGTTTTCTCCCACCTACTTTCATTTACCAATGTTTCTTTCACAAACCTTGCGTTTCCTTGATTGTTCTCTTTACAAGTAGCCTATTTATTGCTCATAACCTTGGAATCAAGAGAACGGCGAAGAAGTGAAAGCGTCTTAAGCATTACTACCACATAAGCAAATCGAGTATCTGCAATGAAAAACAATTTAAGAGAAGTAAGTCGATTGAAGATAGTCAATCTCATGCCATGGTTTATCATGAATTTCTTGATATGCGAAGCATTACCATGAACTTCGGTTATCTAATAACACTCATAGTATCTTGGTTAGCCTCTACATTCTTTGCTGCACATGTTTTCTTAAGCATTACTACCACATAAGCAAATCGAGTATCTGCAATGAAAAACAATTTAAGAGAAGTAAGTCGATTGACGATAGTCAATCTCATGCCATGGTTTATCATGAATTTCTTGATATGCGGAGCATTACCATGAACTTCGGTTATCTAATAACACTCATAGTATCTTGGTTAGCCTCTACATTCTTTGCTGCACATGTTTTTCAAAAGCAAGAGGTAAGGCTCCATAAATTTGGACAATGGCATGAGTTTAGCCTTCTTATGCTTAGTATTGTGGTCCTCAACTGATTGTAACCGAGAGGCACATAGCTAGACAAGTTTTGATTCAAAACAAATGAATAAGAACTGAAGTAGTGTGGACTTTCTTGCTAAATTGAAGGGAAAACCACATGTTTAAAACATCGTTGCAATCTCGATATCTATCTAAATTCAACCTTCTATATCAATGCCTTGACAATAGGTGACATTTTTTGATTTGTTTTTCTTTAAAGATTGGTCCATTACTTGTGAAGAAGTGCCATTACTACTACAAGGTCATGGTGGTAAGGAAATGTGGTGAGGTGCTCGACTCTTACGCCCTGGTCTACCTCTTCTTCCAATCTCTCCATTTCACGTCTATGTTACTTTGTAACATTAGACATGATGAAATTCCATTCCTTTTAATACCAAAAAAAAAAAAAAGGGACCTAAGTCTAGTGCAAGTCCCTTGATTTGTTACCTTGCAAAGTTGGCAAAGCCATTGGAAATTATCACCACCTTTTGTTCCTATTTACCACAGTTTTTCACATATTGCCAAATAGTTATTAGGGTCCAAAATTTGGGAAGAGACACTCATATCCGGGGAGAGAGCCGTCCCACATCTCCTCCGTTGCACCATATCATGAGTGTTCATCCTTCCCAGTTGTTTGCACCTCTTCTTGCATTGCGATGTTGCTCGGTTTCTTTGGGGAGACTATTGGGGATTCGAGGGGAGTGCTTTGTATGTCCTCCTTCTGTCACTCAGCACGTTTAGACCCATCATATTGGGTTTGGAGGGGCTAAGGAGAATAGGTTGTTGTGGAGGTGTGCCTGCTTAGCTTTGCTTTGGTGCCTGTGATCTGATGTTTGGGATCGAGTTGTGTACATGGCTTCCCTATGGGTTAAGGTTGCCGGTGCTTTTAAGGGCTTATTGCTTGGTGATCTTCAGTGCCATTGCGGCGATGTGTAACTAGTGCTTGACTGTTAGGTTTCAGGATATCTTGTCTTCTCAGCTTGTACTCTTACTTCTATTCTTTGAGTAATAATTTTTCTCATCTAAAAATATTGGGAAGAGGTTTTTTGTTTTTTTAAATGTATTTATTATCATTATTATTATTTTTAAAATGAGAACTTGGAGTGCTACTTTCACTTTGAGAATCACCAGCCATTCCAATGGCCAAGCAATGAACCAATCAATCAATGACCCAAATAAACACAAGCCACAAACAGAATATCCAACACCCAAAATTCACTTATCAAGTTCACATTTCAACACCAAAGAACAGAATTGCTGATTTAATTCACTGTTTGACAAAAAAGAGAGATTACCAATATTTCATACAAAACAGACTAGGAAGAAATAATACAAAATGAGAGGACATCTTCTCCTCAACTGCTGTACTTCTTTTGGTCATTTCATTAATACATGCTTTCTCTTTATCTAAAAAAAAAAGAAAGAAATAATACAAAATGAGAAGAATATATAGGAGGGAGAAGTGTTTCTTATGAGCATAAACCCACAAAGAAGCATAGTAAACTATCCTATCCGAAAAGAGATTATTGGGAACAAGTTGATTATGGAACACCTAATTGTTTCTTTCAGTCCAGATGTACCAGACCAAAGAAAATATGGTACATCTCCAAACTATCCGGCCTGCCTTCTTAGAACCCAACCCTCTAAAACCAATCTAAAACAAGGAAGCTGGTCAGACGCATCCGGGTCTTGCCAAAAACACCAAACAGTCGCTGCCAAATGCCCCAAGCAAACTCTCATGATCTATATGGTTGTCTGCAATATTTTCTAAGTCTATCTTGAACAGATCCTTGTGTAAAGAATAGTGCTTTATTCCATCTGCTGATGTATAAAATGCATTTGATTGCAATGTTTGTGGGATATTATTATGTCAATTGATTATACTTGAACTTGGTTAGGTGCTTTCAGACATTGTTGCTTGTATCCAAAGACTAATGTTTCCTACTTTTCCAACATTGCTTTCACCAGGTGGACCTAATCCTGCTGGTCAATCTACTCCTGGCATGGGCTTTAATGTGTCTACACCACAATCAAACCCTTTCAGCTCTTCACCTTCTTTTGCCCAATCATCTTCAAATCCTTTTTCTTCAACTGCGCAATCAAATCCATTTGCGCCAAGACCTGCAGGCTTTAGTACCACTGGTTTCGGTACTACATCAACCACGGCATTTGGTGGTACACCCGCATCTTCCCCTTTTGGGTCAACATCAGCACCAACGTCGTCCATTTTTGCAACATCTACTCCACCATTTGGGTCCAGCACTTCCCCTTCTCTTTTTGGCACACCAAACTCATCCACAATCGGGTCTACATCTCTATTTGGTTCTACACCTACTCAAGGAACTACGTCATTTGGTTCAACTTTAAGCTTTGGGAATACTCAGTCATCCCCATTGTTTCAGTCACCAGCACCTTCACTTGGACAGACAGGCACTGCTTTTGGGCAAACTGCTGTTTCTTCCTTTCCGCAAAGTGGTGGCTTTGGTCAGTCAAGTCTTTTCAATACTACTTCATCTGGATTTGGAACAAATTTGTTTTCAAGCACTCCTTCATTTTCTACAAGCAACCAATTGGGCTTTCCTCAAAACACTGTAAGTCATTATACTTTGAGTTTTATTTTCTGTTATTATTATCTGTTTTTATGTTGAATGACTTGTCTGTTTATTCATGTTTCTGGATGTTGATGCTTAAAAAAATTGGCTATGCCTCCCTTGTTTACTTCTTTCCTCGGATATGTTTACTGATTCAAGGGAGTTCTTTCATTTTATCTTGGAAAATTTAAAAGCTTTAGTGCTTTGGCCATGAATTTAATTTTCCTTGTCAGTGTTTTAGAAAACTTACCCAGGCACTGAGGTGCAAGGCACACAGGGGTGGTTGCCTCTAGAGCCTTTTTCAAGGCGATTGCACCTCACCTCTGATGAGGCAACGTTGAGGTGTGAGGTCTGTTGCCTCTGGGTATCTCAGTGTATTCCAGATTCTCTTTTTGTGGAGGTTTAAATATATTTATTTTGTGGCTAATTTTTTAATAAATAAAAATCATGTTGCTAATGTTTGATGATTAGGGTGAATTTTGTCTTCACTCCCCCCTCATCTCGAACCAAAGGAAAAAGATTTAGGCATGGTTCATTATCAATTTTATTTTATTTATTTATTTATTTTTTGTATGAATGACTCTGGGTTCAAGCATATAAAGATCATGCCTTGTCTTTTTAAGACATGCCTTAGATCGGTGCTTTTGCCCTGATTGAGCCCATTGAGGTCTCCAAGTGCCTTGTCTTTAGTTGTTACATGCTACTCCCTCCTTTCACTATTGAAGGTGAGCTTCACTATTTGGCACAATATTTTAGGAGAGAAGGAAACAACCAAATTGCCCTTGCTGTACTATGGGTGTAAAGATGACACTGACTTGTTAATGAGAGAGAAAGCTTAGGATAATTTAATACTTTCAAGGGAAATATTTTGCCAAAATTGGAAGTGTAACTTTCATATGGAACGCGTAAGTTTCATTAGTTAACGAAGGGTGTACTTATAACACCATTTCTACTAAATTTCCTTTTTCCTGTTGGGTTTTTGTGGTCTTCAATTTGGAGTAGGAGGATTTGAATATAATTTTAGAGCTCTGGATGGAAAACTCAAGACTTCATATTCATTTATTTGTAAATATGTTATTTTGGTGACCCTAGAAGTTTGAAACTTTTGTGGCTTCATTCACTTGGACAAATATTGCGATTTTGATAGTGTCTTGGTGGCAACATTATGGCAAGGTAGTTTTATGGATTTTGTGAAAGTGTAATGTGTCGCGGGTGCGATGTGAAATTTGTTGTCTATTCATTGGCAATAAGTTCTGTATAAGCTGTTTGTCAGCAATTTTGGCAATAAATCAACAATTTTCAACTATGTCTTAGCTGATAAGAAATTTTACACCATGTATGCGGATTATCAAGTTTAACAACCGAGGTGCATGGGCCTATATGTTGTCTACCAATAGATATGTAATTCCTCGTTCATCCACCCATATACCAGCAAACAGGAACCTTGAATACACAAAGATACAACTGAAACAACTACCTGAGGTGGATCTAGGTAACTCTCAGAAGGTCAAGATGTGTTCAACCTTACTCTAAAACTAGTAGAGAGACTATTTCTGTTGGACCACAATATAAAATGTCTAAAAAATAAAGAGAAATTTCATGAGGTATCCTTGTAGTCTCGCAGACTGCACAACTTAACCGCACCTCTCGATTTTTGCTTGGTTTACCCCTTAACTAATGCACAATGTTTACAACTTTTAAATTAATCTTAATGCCAAGTACTCATAGAACAAGTTCATTTTCACCCTTAATCGGACCTGGGGTCAATCGCTGATGTAGTAAAATGAAAATTATATTGAAAATTGCATGGGCTGGCCTCTTACTTTGGTAAAATGTACAATGCACTGTATATTACCTTATTATTATTATACCATTTTGTGTTTTTTAAAATACCTCTATCCCATTTTGTACGTTAGGTTTTGACTTTTTGAGGTCAAAGTTAAAAAAACTTGACTACCAATTGGATGGAAAATATGTTGATCTATAAGTGAGCTTTATTTTATTTTTTTTATCTGTACAAAATGTACTTTGACAAGATTATCATCCTATATTTCACTTCTATATGATAACAGAAAACAATAAGCAAAGTTTGTCATTGAAACCCATGAAATGGTCAAATCTAAGAAACCAATTGGGATGGAGGGAGTCTTTTTTATTTTAGTGTTTCTACCCTTTATATTGAAAACAATTTTTGACTTACTCAGCTGGTAGAAGACAACTCTTGAACAAATCTTGTCACCTAATTAGTAAAAAATAATTATTTTGTGATAAAAGTAAACTCGTGTTATTATTTATTACTTTTGTTTATCTCACTTAATGAACTAACTTTTCTGGGATTTTTTTGGCTTAATATATAAGATTCTACATCTCTTAAATTGAAAATCAATAATGAGCCCCTTGAGTCTAAAAGGTTTTGGAGATCATTTTATTGGGTTTTCTATTTATTTAGTGATTCCTTCATATGGGAAACTTAACTTATTGTTAGAAGAGCCAGAAAATATGACAAGTCCCTATAGCTCGTTAAGTACATAGATACTTGATGGTAAATAACTATACCGAATGTGTCCATTTTTCGGCTAATGATTGCAAAAGCAATTTGCATGTTTAGTTTATTATAAGATGGCAAACAATTTGGTAAAAAAAACCTTAATTTGTATGTGTTGTACATTTATTTAATTTTGAAGTTGAAATTGTGCACCAAACTATGAGGGAATACTTGAATCTTGCAATGTGTTTGTACAGTTTTCTAGAATGGAAATGATAAGGTTAGCAATGTAATGCTTGTGGGCAAGGATGAAGAAGGATGGTAAATTGGTAATAGACACGAGAAGGGACTAGAGAAAACCCAACTTGTGGTTGGGTGGCTCCTTTTTTCTTAAATGGTCTTTTGTCCACTTTCTTCAACTCATATACATGGCGGATTGAGGACCATGGCACTTTGCAAAATATCATTTGTGATTAGTGGATCTGGTTAATGCTAAATGCCCTTCCTTGGTATGGTTTATTGGCAGAATGAAGTCTAATACCTAGTGCACTACCATCAGAACTTCCTTTTTGGCTCTAAAAGAATATAGAGCATTTCTTTTGGTTGGTTAAGTTTGATTTTGAATGGATGGTTTTGGGGGAAATAAGTTGGTTGATATTTGATTTGGGAGTGGATGGTTTCTTGAGATGTTTTTGTGGGCAAGGCTGAGCTTTGGGGACTCTTAGGCTAATAATCTGTTTGGGAACTCATCAGGTGTTTGTTGTCTCCTGCATCACCACCTGCCCCTCACTTTCCCATTGCCAAATTTCTTTGGAAGGCTAAGGCATGTTGAAGGTGCGGATGTTTGTGTTGACTATGCCATTGGGAAAGATCAATACAAATGACATGCGACAGTGGAGGAGACCAGGAGTTGTCTGGATAGGTGTATCTCTATCGTGCCAGTAGTAAGACCGCACCCCACATTTATCTACACTGTGATTCTGTACCGTTTCTGTGGAGCAAGCTGTTTAGTATTCAGGGAGAAGCTTGGTCATTCCATATTCTATCATGGAGTTTTCTAGGTTTATGTTACTGGATTTTAGGGAGGAAAACGAAACACATAAGTGTTCTCCAAGATTTCTTTATCTTGTGCACTGCTGTGGGATAGGGTCAATTACTTGGCATCTCTGTGGTCCAAGGCTGTAGGGGCTTCAGGGGTTATTATATCACTGAGGTCCTCCAGAATCGCGTCAGCTTGTAATCTCTCTCTTAATGGGGGATGTCTTGTACTCTCTGTTTCATTATGATATAATACTTATTTCATGTCTAAAAGAGTCTGTTTGGTATCACTTCTTCCTCTCCCATGAGTTTCAGAGAAAACCAAAAAATGGGGCTAGAATTTGGAACTCTAAATTGAAGCTTCGATTTCTAACCCCAATTTGGTTTCTTAGAAACTCATGGGGAAGGAGGAATTGGAGGGGAGAGGGAGGAGGGATGTGAGAGGGAGAAACTCAAATTCCTAAAAGCTATGCCAAACATACTTTAAAGCTTAAAATGAGATGATCAGAGATTGACTATCCTTATTCTATTAATTTCCTTTTCTTTGAAATAGGGTACAGTATTCTCTGTATTCTAGTCGAAACGCACAAGTTTTCTCCAAGAATTCTTTATCTTATGCATTGCTGTGGGATAGGGTCACTTAGGCCCCGTTCGGATAGGTTTTTTGTTTTAAGTTTTCAAAATTTTAGAAACAAAAACCAGTTTAGTTTTAAGATTTCAATTTTTTTGTTGTTTGTTTCAAATTTCAGAGCAATTGCTATTTATCAGATAGACATTGGAATGAGATAGAGAAGGCAGAAGAAATAGAAATGGCGGGGAGAGAGGATAGAGTGATGGGAATACAGAGGAGAGAGAAAGTGTTACCTGTTACATGAAGATTTAGAGGAGAGAGAAAGTGAGGGAGACAGAGTAACGGATATTAGAGGGAGGAGAGAGGAAGAGGGAAGAGAGAGAAAGACTTCACGCCATAGCGATAGTCGACTAAGCAGGAGAGAGAAAAATTATTTGCAACTCAAAACACAATTTACAAAACCTTTTTTTTTTGGTTTTCAAAATCAGGTTTCCAGTTTTGAAATTGACAAAAAAACCAAAACTCAGCCCAATTTTACCGAACACGTTTTGGTTTCGAAATCCAATTTGAAAACTAAAAACTCACAACTTGCAACCACCCCGAACGAGGCCTTACTTAGTATCTCTGTGGTCCAAGCCTGTAGGGGCTTTAGGGGTTATTATATCACTGAGGTTCACCAGGAATGGTCAACTTGTAATCTGTCTCTTAATGGAGGATTTCTTCTACTCTCTATTTCATTATGATAAAGTACTTTTTTCATATCTAAAAGAGTCTGTTTGGCATAGCTTTTAGGATTTTTCTCTTTCACATCCGTCCTTCTCTCGCCCCCCATCCCTTCTTCCTCTTCCATGAGTTTAAGAGAAAACCAAAATGGGGCTACAATTGAAACTCTAAATTGAAGCTTCGATTTCTAACCCCAATTTGGTTTCTTAGAAACTCATGGGGGAGGAGGAATGGAGGAGAGAGTGGGGAGGGATGTGAGAGGGAGAAACTCAAATTCCTAAAGGCTATGCCAAACATACTCTAAAGCTTAAGATTAGATGACCAGAGATTGACTACCCTTGTTGTATTAATTTCTTTTTGTTTGAAAGAGGTACGGTATTCTCTGTATTGTAGTCTACCACAATACTCTGTGAATCCCATTATTGGTGGACAGTGTAGGTCAAGGTGTACACAACCTAATCATAGGCAGACTCCTCTCTATGTTTTCACTTTGCATGCTATTGATTACGAAGATTTTGGTTTACCGAAAATAATCAGGATTAAAGATTTAAAGTGCCACATTATTACTGCACTCATATGATTTTGGTCCAACTTGCAGCCCTCTCTTTCTACTCCTTTTCAACCTACAGCTCCCACACAAACAGGTGGTGCTTTCAACTTTGGCAATTTTGGTCAGACACAATCAGGTAATGTTATTTTAATATTGGTTTCTAGGTATGTTATTTAGATTTATTTTTTTGTGCTGATGTTTTCTGTGTGTATAGCTGGTACTGGTGGCTTCGGTGGTGGATCAAGCATTTTTGGGCAGAATCTTGGACAGTCGTAAGAGCTTACTCTTTGTTATTACTTTTTAACTATGATGATCTAACATTTTGGGCTGTCTGAATCTTCGTTTTCTTGACATGACCAGATCTGAAAATTGCTGACATGACACGTTGACATTGTGAAAAACTTGCCCATTAACTTTTCTGAAAATATATTTAAACTGCTGCCACATGGGATGCGCTGTTTCCTCGCCCTCTTTTCAGCAAACATTTTTTTTTTTTTTTTCGTAATTTGATTTGGAGGAAGAAAGGATGGGTTTCAAATGTAACACCGGGTTGATCAATGGATATTTTTCAGTGAAGGATGAAAGATCCAGATTCTTTGTCTAATTTTCATATCNTGGGGGAAAGCTGGTGCCGCCCTATACACCAAACCTCCTTTGTTACTATGTGGTCTACGCCTTCTAAATTATCCAACCACCAGAAATACTTAGGTAAAATGGTTACATTTCTGTTGCCCCACACCACTTTTAGCGCAACTGCTTGTAATCTTCTATAAGGTCATAACTTATGTGGCACTCATGCACATATCATACCGGGCTAATTAAACAAGGATTTTGTTTAAACAAGATAAGAAGTTTGATGAGGTTGTCAATGGAGAAGCATCTGTGACTGTTATGTCATCTCCTTTCTCAGTAACGACTTTAGGCACTGGGAAATTTTATATACTGCAGCATCAGGCATTCTTAAGATTGTAGACTTCTTTAGTAGAATGGTATCTAGATTCTAACAAGTGAATGACACTTGCATAGGTTTGTTTCTTTAGTGAAAGTGTAGCTTGTCGGAAACTCTGTATGGCACTGGACAATCTATCATGGTGTTTTATAATTTGAAAAAGAGATGAATAAGACAGAATCCACGAGTCTTTCTGGCTGGTTTTCATTTTCCCTCGAAGGAGGAAAGAGGGTCGGAAGGAGTAGGTAGTTTGTACATGGGGGAGGTTAATCTGCACCTAAGCATCAGAACACCTTGCAACAAGAAGAACACCATGACCATTGGAGTTGTCAATCCTTTTGTGTAATGTTGACTTCATGTTTTTGTCAAAGATAATAAAGGATGTGATAGTGTTCAACCCAAAGAAACCATTTATTCAGTGGGTGGGAATTTTCAACACTAATTTGACCCCTTTAGGAAATGGGCTGGGGCTACCCACCTTACTTATTTAACTCATTTTATTTTCTTATTAGTGGGAAAAAAAAAAGACAATACTATAAAGTAGGTAAAAATGAAACTAAAGTTAAATTTTGCATATGGGCCTCCAATTTTATGAACCTATTGTTATAGGAAACTTCATACATTTCCTTGACTGTCACTTAAATATGTTTGTATAATTTGTGAAAAACTGCAAACATTAAGTGGCTTATGGAATTACACATAGGTCATCTGTCAGGTTGAATTTGTCAACCTAACCTAATCATTTAGTTAAACAAGTTAAAATCTATTTAATCAAATGGAAAATTCTTGACCCTAATTCTATCTAGGACAAATTTCATTTTGGGTACCCGATGTTAAGCCTAATTGCATTTTGGGTACCCGACGTTAAGCCTAATTGCATAATGGGTAGCGGTCTTTTCAATAATCTCATTTTGGGCACCTGTAAAATTAAAAGTTGTCTCATTTTGGGTCAGTTCATTGATGGAGTTAAAATTTCCGTTAAATGTTGATGTGTTATTGAACATAATTCTTAAAAAAAAAAAACCCAAATTTTTTTTAAAAATTCCAATAATTGCTGATTAAATTTAATGTTTTTGAGGATTTTTTTGTAATCTTTGAGAAATTTTTGGTATTTTTTCAAGAATTTTTTTGCTTAATGGCACATCAACATTTAACAGAAAGTTTAACCCCTTAAGTCAAATGACCCAAGATGAAACAACTTTAATTTTTCAGGTACCCAAAATGAGATTATTGAAAAGGTGGGTACTCAAAATGCAATTTGGCCTACGTCGGTACCCAAAATGAAATTTTACCTTTTATCTATTTTGTTTTAGTTTCTCATGTTTGTGTTAGTCAACTTTTTCTCAACTTTAACCACCACTACCCATTCAAGAGATTGGATATACTGAAGCATACCCTTGATAGGAGGAGGATGTTTCTGGGAACTTCTCTCTCAGCATGCCATTGAAAATTCTTAAAATAACTAAGATGCTATATACTGCTTTATCTGATGACCGCAAATTATTTGAACAGCAGCTTCTACTATTAACCATTTGTGTGTTGTCAGTTTCTTGGTTTTAACCGATAGAAGGGTTTGAGAATAATGTAGATATGTCAATGCACTTTCTGTTGGCATCTATTGTTGGAAACGTTTTTAAACTATTCGGTTATTTACATAGCATGATAGAATTTAAACCAGTAGGCTTTTGCTTGTTCTTCCTATATATGGACATATATAACACGTGTTTTTGTCAAATGAAATGGCTCAGAGGCATAGGCGTGATAAGAAATGATGCATGACAGAAACATTGCACTATATAGCATTGTAGTGCTGGTCTTTGTGGTTTTTGTAACAACGCATGTACACAAGTTTGGTTCCTTATTCTAAACCTTCCACTTTATAAACATATGATAGGTCCGTCAATCAGAACACCGCTGTTGCACAAACAGTTGCAGTCACAAATCCTTTTGGAACGCTACCAGCAATGCCTCACATGTCAATTGGCAATAGTGGGACGTCATTGTCGATTCAATATGGAATTTCTAGTATGCCTGTAATGTTCATCTTCTCTAATACTATCTCTGTAGTTTGTCTACTGAGTACTAATGATATTGTAGAATGTAGAGTGAAACTATCCTGAGTGATATTATTATTGTATTCTACAGGTTGTTGACAAACCTACTCCTGTCAGTGTATCATCCTTATTAACATCACGGCATTTGTCCCAAAGGCGAATCAGGTTACCCGCGAGAAAGTATCATCCTAAGAATGATGGTTCAAGGGTGAGGATCAACGAAATTCACTCAATCAGTCCTTGTTGCTTTTCTAAGTTTCTATTCAATCATATGATTGCTGCATGCAGGTGCCTTTTTTCAGTGATGATGATGAAGCACCCAGCACTCCAAAGGCAGATGCTCTTTTCATTCCCAGGGAAAATCCAAGAGCACTGATAATTCGGCCGATTGATCAGTGGCCTTCCAAATCTTCCCTGAAGGAAGCTTGCGTAATGGTGCATGAAAATGGTACTGAGTTTTTATATTGCATACTAATGCTAAGTCGTATTTTGTTGTTGAAAGGCATCTTTCAGGGATATTTTGTCCCACTAGCATCAGTAGCAGATGTTTGTTTTCGCATAAGCATATATCTTATAAATTACAATCAAAAAAATAGAAGGTTGGGGGATGTTGGCTAAAAACAGAAGTTTGGTCCTAGTGGTATTCGCCTTGATGGTTTTCCTCATCACTACGGTTTGAATCCCACTAGGAGCATTTTGGGTTACCCTTACCTCTCACCCCCCCTTTCTCCCTCAAATTCCTGGGCACTAGCTTTTGGGCCTTTATCCTGAGATGGGTCAGCCTAGGAGTTGTCCTCCTTACCATCTAAAAAATAAGTTAGAATTTGCTAAATGAGTGACTTGTGTATTGGTATCTTAAACGAACTGCTGGATATTCTTTGGATCCAAATGTTTTGTGTTATATTCAAATTTGCTTCTTCATAGAACTTTAGCTTTCTTGACAGAACAAAAAACTGGTAGATGGCATAGCTGAACATCCTGATGATGCTGGCATCCTAATTAATGATTCCCTCATATAGGCAGAGCAGAAGCCTGTTTTTTTGCAGTTTGTCTGAGAGCCAAAGCATTGTCCTTCTAGTTTCTTGTTTAAATTTCTTTTTTCCTTCTTTACCTTCTCTTTCTGCTCTCCTTCAGCCACCAACCTCCCCTACCCTCCCCCCCTGTCAAAGAAAAAAGGAAAAGAAAGAAAATGGAACGTGGATGTTTCTGTATCTTACTGTTCTGGAGGCTTTTGCTGATCAGTTAGCTTATCATTGAAGAAAGGATATTGCATGTTTTTTTTTTTTTTTTTTTTTTCATGAATGTCTTTTAATTATGTGGGTGATACGTAAACTTCTGGTATTCTGCTTTATCATGGTAAAGAAATGCAATTAAAGCTTGATGCTTGGAAAAAACTTATAAAAAGAAGGCAATGTATTTTGTTATCTCCTTGATAGTGCAGTTAGTTCAAGTCAGTTCAGTGGGAGGTACGTGAAACCTGCATTTGATGGTCCATATAGATAGGACTTTTGGATAGTATGGCATGCTGTTACTCAGCCTCTTATGTTTCACCTTCTGTGCTATATGAAGATATACACCGACATGAGTATGGATTCTATGTATATATAGCATGTAATTGTAGGCCAAAACATGAAAAGTTTCCTGAAATGGTCTAGTGCGACACCTGGGCATGGGTTATGTACCCATATGACATGTTGGTTGATATTGTTAGATTTTGTATCCAATTTGCTAGTATCATTTGGCATATACTGTTTTTCTTTCTGTAAGATATCCTTTTCCACTACATGTGTATACCTGTTCATGTGAATGAGGGAGTGGGTTATGTGATGAGAGAGACCTGAACTATTTTGTTGAAAGAAAAAATATGCATTCTTTTGGTTCATGTAATCAGGTCTAATTTACTCCTCTTTCTTTTTCTTTTTCCTTTTTCTTTTTCTTTTTTTTTTTTTCCCCTTCAAGGTAAAACTTCCGTAAATGATGTACATCCTCCAAATGGCTCCCTTGCTGCAGTGAAGGAAAGTAAGTTTTCTATTTCTTATAATGCTATGAGAAGTTCTCAACTAGAACTTGCTAATTTGCTTCCCTTGGTGATGAATGTATTATTCATCTTTGCCTCGGTGGGCCGTGTGGCATATCATGGATGGCATATCTATCATCATGGATGACATATCTTTATGTCTACACTCCACATTTGATGTGTGTTGGAAAAAGCAGCTTGAATGTATTTTTTTCTAAGGCCAAATGAACAAGAGAAACAAACAAGAAGAAAGGAAAACCAAAGTGGATACAGGCCTCCCTCACCACTGTCGCTGTTCCTTGCGATGACCTGCTGCCTATCCTGCCTTGACTATTGAATGGCTCGCTAAAGGCTATCCCATCGACCTCCATCCCGCCCTCTTGCTGCCCCTACCCCACGTTCTTTCTAAGACCCTAAAATCTTCTCTCTTCTCTCTCTTTTGCCCTTCATCTATTCCTTCCAGCCTACCCTTGTCCCGTCACCACTCTTGTGGCCAACCACATTCTCTCTCCCCTTTGAACTTGTTCTCCCCTGTCTCTCCCTCCACTCCTCCCCGACACGAACTTGTTCATCTAGATTCTTTTCTACTGTTGTCTTTCGGTTGTTTCTATTAGGGAATTTTTTCTCTCTTCTATAATTTTAAAATTCAGAATTGAATTCTTGATATTTAGCCAAACAATGGATATGCGTTGAACTATCAGATTTCAAATTGTAGAATCAAAATCTTGATATTCAAATGAAATCTGGTTATCAAACATAGCCTTTAGGAAATGTGAATGAAGTTAACTAATTGATAATTAAACATAAGGAAAGACAAATAAGGATTAGGATAAAATCAAGGTTCAAGGTAGCTAGGTTTTCGGTTCACCATCCTAACTCGATTAAAACTTAATCAAGACTTGGATTCGATTAGACACTCGGATGTCTACAAGAATGTGTAAATAACACATTTTCGGAAGCAATATTTTCTTCTATAACCTACATCCAAAGCAGTATTTGCTTTAGAAATACTTAAATGGGATATTCTACATGGTGCCATTGTACTTTGCAACATTCTGTATGGGGAAATAAAGTATTGCTTTAGTTTATTGAGTATCTCCTTGTAAATTGTAGTAAACATGAAATACTTCCCAATATCTCATTTGGTTCCTAATGAAGTGATTATCGATCTAAACATGATGTTATCTTCTAATCTTGTCAAACAAAGTGATTAGAGGATGGTCAAACCCTATATTAATTATTTAACACCATTTAACACAATAAGATGTAAAACTAGATCCAAGCAAAACCTCAATCAAGCAACATCAAATTTAGGTGGATTTCCTTCAACCTAGCATAGAAATATTCAGGTCATAGACATGATGTAAGAAACATTCAATAGATTGAAAATAAGAATATCCATGAGTGATAACTTAAATTTGAAGGAAACATTTCCAGTTAGCCGACTCAGTCCTCTAGACGGCTGGTATTAAAACTCATGGCCAGGTCATGTGACTCCAGGTACCTTGGTGAGCTTCATGCCTTGGCTTTACAAGTCCTAGTAGCTTCAAGGCTCCCCAATTGATACGAAATCTCCACCTAAACTCATTAAATCTGCAAACAATAGCACATTAAGCATATGTTTAGTACAAGCTAGTAAAAACGAACTAGATGTTCTTAAAACATAGGAAAAACAAAAAGAAGAAAAATAAAAAAGCTAACTAAAAATAACCAAAAAACGTGAATTACTAAAAACCATCGGCATACTTTTAAGCTATAAAACCCTTGCTTTGTATGCGATGGGTGGGGGGAGGGGGGGGGGGGGGGAGAGAGAGTATGCAAACGACACTCATTTGGATGTATAATTTGAGAATGTTTCATTAAATCTTTTGCATTTTTCAAGTTCAATTGCCAAATTTTGAATTATTGGAGACTCTTAAGCTTTTGATCTTTCAATGCCATTTTTGTACTTGTTTTAAAACATAACTGAGCTTTTTATATGTCAAACAGTGTCGCATTTCTTTGAAGTTTTGTATGCTTAATCTAGGTATTCCGCTAGATTCAACAGTGGGAATGTAAATTCTTTTTCGATAAGAAGTTATGTTAGGAAGAAAATGCTATGTAGTTGGAACTCTTCCATGCATAATGGGAAGCAGCATGGATATGTAGGTTTAAGTATTAGCCATGTAGCACACATTTATGTGTTCAAGCACACAAACAATAGCACTCAGTTCTTAATATCTGGCTTTTACTGTCCCAGACAATACTAGCGAGAATGGATCAGTGAAGGAACGAAGTAAAGTCAGCCAGAAACCTGGTGGTCTCTCCGATGATTCCCTGAACCAAAAAGGAGATTCCTACATCACGCTTTCTGGTCACAGAGCTGGTGAGGCTGCGATAGTGTATGAGCATGGGGCTGATATTGAGGCAACAATGCCAAAACTCCGGCACTCTGACTATTTCACGGAGCCCCGGATCCAAGAGCTGGCTGCCAAGGAAAGGGCTGAACCAGGGTTCTGCAGGCATGTAAAAGAATTTGTTGTGGGTCGACATGGCTATGGAAGCATCAAATTCCTTGGGGAGACTGATGTGCGACGCCTTGATCTTGAGTCTCTCATCCAGTTCAATAATCGAGAGGTAGTTGTCTACTTGGATGACAGCAAGAAACCACCAGTTGGTCAAGGTCTCAACAAGCCTGCCGAAGTAACCCTTCTTAACATCAAATGCCATGACAAAAAGACTGGAAAGCAGATCGTAGAAGGACCAAGAATAGAAAAATACAGGGAAATGCTCAAGAAAAAGGCCGAGGATCAAGGTGCTGAGTTTTTGTCGTACAACCCTGTTGAAGGAGAGTGGAAATTCAAGGTTAGCCATTTCAGCAAATACTCGCTTCCAGACAAAGATCAGTGGGAGTGGGATATCGATGTTGCTGCTATCTGTTGATAACAACTGAAAGTAGATTCTCGTATACGCACAGGTTTTAGTCTGGCGTTTGCCGTGTTTGTGCTAGTTGATTTTACTACAGCTTTGCTGTTCTATGTTGTGTTTTGTATTTTAATTTGGTTGCTATTGGGTTTGTATATGCATTGTCTCTCTTTCCTTTTATTTTTTTTGCTTTCTTTTTGTAGTAATTGTTGCAGTTACAGTGGTATCATCGTGTGATTTTCATTGCAATTTTGGTAATGATTGAACACTTCAAACTTGGTCATTTTTTCAAAAATTCCATTTATCCAACATTCCTGCTTACCTTGGTATTGTCGGGAGGATTCCATCGTCTTTCTTGTCCCAAGTCTTGAATTTCCTTGCAATGCTTGTATGGGCATGATTGTAAGCAGCAAATGAAATATATAGAAATAGTCTGGACAGGAATTTGTTAAAGGCAAGGTTGCGTATATCCACACCTCCCTAAACCCTATCGTAGGCAGAACATCGTTGCCTTGTTGTTGTTGTAATCTTGATGGGAATTCAATTTTATGAGATTTTATAGAAAAAAAAAAAAAAAAACATTTCTTAGGCCC
>BSSO01000952.1:0-27159 GCA_030267885.1 Mesembryanthemum crystallinum
AAGTCTTTCCAGCATGCTACTGAGAAACTTCCCAGGAGGTCACCCATCCCAAATACTACTCCAGGCCAAGCACGCTTAACTGTGGAGTTTCTAAGTAATGAGCTTCCTGAAAAGAAGATGCACCTTGGTGGTATGAGTATTACCCATCAATCCATTTAAGCTAAATCCTCAACCATCAAATCCTTGGGGTATTACATTAAGTGTTATTTTTCTTTTATCCAAAACAACTAAAAAGAAAAAGATTACTTATTATGATCATAAGAAAGTTCCAAACAAATGGAACAACATTATCCCAAGCCACTAAAACCTACATAGAAAAGCCAAAGTTTAGACATTGGCAACCTTAGAGATTAGAACCTTATTATTAGGGTGCCCGCAGTTTTACAACATCATAAATGACTAGTTTTTCTTACGGTATACGGTTTGAATTGCTCATTTATATTAGTAGTTTCTTTTGGGATATAATCATGTTGTACACACATAACCGCATACTTATCATAAATCAAATCAACTAATTCTTTAAAATCAGTCAAGTAGAGAAAATCACAATCAACAAATAATGCCCATGGTACACAAGAACTCACTAATCTCAAGCTTATCCTTCTTTCACCAATACATGCTACTTTTGCAAAATTCACACGGTTTGATGGGTAGGTTTCTTTTTAGTGGAATTGGAGATCACTTTGAGGAGTGAGTATTTACATAACTCATAGGCGATTTCCTCCTTGGGATCATACCCAATAAAGTCTTAAATGGGGTCATATTATTCCTGAGATTGCTATTAGGATTAAAGAATGTCATAAATTACCTCTATTGCGGGTGAGTTCAAAATCAACGACAAAGTGCTGCTCCCTTTTTTTTTCCCAACAACTAACCTTGTATGATCCTCTTGTTTTATCACCCCACCATCTTATCTACCATATCCATTAACATTCTCTGCAAAAATTCACAACCTACATAAATTAAAACTAAACCCAAAATAACAATACTAATACAATAATAATAATAATAATAATAATAATAATAATAATAATAATAATAATAATAATAATAATAATAATAATAATAATAATAGACCCATAAATGAAGAAGCCGGAGAATCGTAAAGGTCATTGGTGAATGTGAGGAAGAAGAATGCGAAGAAAATGTGGAGAGAGAAAATATATTGTGTTGATCGAGTAACATGATGACACAACATATTGGGGGAGAATAGAAAAATGGTGTCAATCGAGTAGCAGAATCAATAGAGCACGGACATGGGATAAAGCTGGAATATTACAGGCGCATGGGGCTAGAGAGTGACACTAACAATAGAATTATCCGCCTTATGAGAGAGTTAATTGAACACAAAACATTAGTTATTTTAGAAAATTGGGGTAATAATAATATCAATGCAATTTCTTTTAACCCCACGAAAAAAATCTTCAGCAATATCGAAGTGAGGAACTTCTTTGCTAAGGGTGTAACCAAGCATAGCCGAGCACGTGCTAGACCAGCTCGAAACTCGACTATGTAAGATTTTTTTTTTTTTGATTCGAAATCGGCTCAAAACACACCGAGCCATTATAAGGCTTGGCTCGACTCGATTTAACCTCAGCTTAACTTGATTTGAACTCGGATTCATTATACAAAATGTATAAACATAGATCAAATTTACTTTTACTTAGTTAAATTCAACTATCAGTTATCGATGTGTATTATAAAATGAGTAAAACTATAAATAGAAAAATATGTATTTATAGAAATATCATATGGTACCACTTGATTTAGGGTAAAGTCAAATATATTGGGCCAACCGAACCGACCATGGCTCAGATTCGCTTAGGGAGCATTTGAACATGGTCAGACTCAACTCAAGCTCAACTTGACCTACTAAACCCAGTTCAAAGGCTCTCTGAACCGGCTCGATTCGATTATGCTCCTAATCCTCGCCACGGCCACTCGCCTCACATCCCTTAAAATAAATTGAAAAAAGAAAAAGAAAAGAAAAACAAAGGCAGCAGGGAAGACTCGAGAAGGGAAGAGAGAAGGTTGGGAGGTGCAAAAATGGCGTCAATCGTAGGAACTGCGTTGCCGCCGGTGAGACCCTCGCCGGAGACATCATCATCGTCGTCCAAGTTCATCGCAGCTTCATCTTCATCTTCTTCATTCTTCCCTCGTCCCTGTGGTTTCTCTGCTCCTGCTCTCTCCCTCAATCTCCTTCACTCAAACTACCATGCCGCCATTCGCCGGAGCTCCAACAGACTCGCTTCCTTCCGATGCTTCTCCGGCAAGTCTCGACTCTCTCTCTGTCTCTTATCCATCTCGTCGCTGAATATAGTGCTTGAATTGGTTGATACTTGATACTAGGTTCTTTTCCGAATTTCTGAAATTCGGTCAATTATATTAACTTCTTTCAAATTAGAGTTGAATCGAGTGATTTTTGATTATCTAAAGAGGTTATTGAATGCCGAACTGTCTTACAATATTGTAATTTTATCGCCAATCAGTGAGCTGGTATGATATGACAACGATTTCTATCGATTCTGACAGTTTGAAGTGTTAGTAAATAGAGTACGTTCAATTCTGGTGATGGAAACAGAATTTGGTCAAAGGAAATAAACAATTGGTTGTTATGTTTCAGCTTTGGAATATAGTGGACTTAATGGACACTTATACATTTTAGTACTCCAGTTCTTATGACTTAGCTATTGTCTATTTGCTGTAAAAGTAGCTGGAAAAGGTTTTCTGTGCTTGTTGAAGTAGATTTTGCACCTATTCGCCATTGCCCCACCTTAGGTGAGGGTGTTGCTAGAGGCTCTGAGTTAATGGTTTGATTTTAATTCAACTTTAAGGCTTGCTTGGAATGGAGGGATAAATTTGGGGGCAATGGATGAAATTTAAGGGTAAAAATGAAGGGTGGAGGTGGTGGTGAAGGATAAAACATAGTGGAAGGAGGGAGAGGAGGATAAGGGTCGGAGTCATATAGGGGATATCTTACCCTAGGGTGGTGGTCATTTTTATGCCCGCTTATAGCCCTTCTTGTCCACCTTGCTCCACCACAATTGATCACCTACCACCACCTCCACCTCTTATTTAACTCTTTGATATTCTTCATTACCCCCTTCATTTATTGCCCAATTCCAAGCGCCCCCTAAAACCTAAAACAAATTTACTCAAAATGTTGAATGTTTGTGAGGATTTAGCCCTTCTAAATAGTATGAATTATAACTTAGAAGAACTACTGAAACGGAATGATAGGAAGTGGGGAATTTTTTTCCCCCCTCTTTTTTTGGCTATAACTTTCTGTCAGCTTTTGATAGTCGGTCATCATAATGCTTGCTTGATTTGTGCAGCTCTTACTCCAGAGTTGAAGGCTACAATAGATAAAGTTGTTACTTCAAACAAAGTGATTCTTTTTATGAAGGGAACCAAGGATTTCCCTCAATGTGGGTTCTCTAATACTGTTGTACAGATATTGAGATCAGCAAATGTGCCTTTTGAAACAATTAATATTCTGGAAAACGAGCTTTTGCGTCAAGGTTTGAAGGAGTATTCTAGCTGGCCCACCTTTCCGCAGCTTTATATTGATGGGGAGTTCTTTGGTGGCTGTGACATCACTGTAGGTGAGTAATTCTGTTTCTAAGAATTTGTGCTTTATGTTCATTGTGATGATTCTCTTGTTTACGAGAAAGTTCTGTTTTTGTTATGATTAATTAAGCTTAAAATCAATGTAGTTGTGGGTTAAACAAGATCTACTAAAATTGGTGGGATGCAAAACTGAAGTATCACTGGATCTAAGTGAAGAACTTGCCCACTTGCCTCACATCCCCTTTGGAGAAGGGGGGGGGGGGGTGTAATTTACTGAAAAGGAATAATACTTATTTACCTTAAATTTAAGATCATACTATTTAAATGTGTTACTTTAACTTTTGGTAGTTATCGATTATTGCTACTGATATATTTATATTATTCTAACTTAGCTTAAAAGACATCATTTGTCACACTCAAAAACTACTACTTTTAAGTACTTTTCAGATGCTATCGTTTAGTCAAGCAACTAATCAGATGAGTTAATAACTAACAACCAATTGGCAGACAATGCTAGTTATTGCAGTTAAGTGGGTGCATTAGTGACTCCTATAGTCAGGAAATCTAAATCAAATGAGTAGATTCGATTGCGGTTTCTTGATAATCCAATGTTGAATAGTTGCTTGTGGTGACTCATTCAACTCCATTGGAATACAGATGAGAACTGGTTTAAAAGTTGCTACTTGTCTATCTTTTGACAAAGGCACTAGTGTTCAGTAGTCGTAGAAGTTTGGGTCATTGCAGGACTTCCCCCGCTCCCCCACACATCCAAAAACAATTCTGTGGTTTATATGAAATGGGGGTGCCAAATTCAGCTCGTTCTAACAATTCAAAATAGAAAATATTTTTGTTGGATTTTTGTGGTGAAAGAAATGAAGAACAAGTGTTAAAAGTAATGAACTTTCAAAAAAATAAAGCAAATATAACAAGATAGATTTGGAACCCACCACCAATAAACTATAGAGGATTAAATCCACCAAGTTTATAAGCTAAGGGTCTGTTCTTTACGGCTGGATTTTGGAGTGCTGGAGTTGAAGTTTGTTGTAAGTTGCTGGAGGTTGTTGGAGTTTGCTGGAACTTTTTGCCGGAGCTTGGGTTTGCTGGAACTTTTTGCCGGAGCTTGGGTTTGCTGGGATTTGCTAGGATTATTATTTTTTGTGACTCTAAAGTGTTGGAACTTTTGTTATTGTTTGCTGGAGTTTGCTGGGAGTTGCTGGAGATTGTTGTAAGTTGCTGGAATTTGCTGGAGAATGCTGGGTTCCATCAAAAATAAGACGAAAAGAGCAGATCCTAAGGGATTCAAGAATTCACCACCAATAAACCATAAAGGATTAGAAAAATCCACCAAGGATTAGAATAACCCACCAAGTTTATAAGCTAAAGGATCCACCTTAATCCACCAAGAACACAAAGTTCAATAAAGGAAAGCAAGGATATTTAGTGAGGTTTTACCCCAAGAGCCAAGCTCATATTTTCATTCATCAAGTCATGAGTCTCGTTACAACTTGTGAGCCTCTTTATATAGGCCACATGTAATAAAACCCTAGCTATTACAAAATAAAGGGAAATAGCTAATAATGTCATGAGCTTAAAACAAGCTATTTCTATTACATAAAATAACAAGCTAATAATTAAAATAAACAAGATCAACTAAAACATTAATTAAAACGTCATAAGCTAAAGGAAGGATTGAATTTTATTTTCACCTCCCGATGCATTTCACATCAGTGGTACTATTTATCCCCTCTGGCACTGGTGTCCTTTCTTTATAAATTGTGGATTATCTCAGACGCTGGTCTTTATTTCTTCCATTTCTTTCCTGCTCTGATAATATACTTCATCTCAAGGTTTTATTATTTTTGCAAGAGTATGGTCGTTTTCCACTTGAAGGCTTTAGAAACAAGGCACTTTTACAGTGCTATGTGTTAGCCAGTTTTATCATGGCAGAATGGGAAGCAATTAATAATCGAAGTTCTAGCTTCTTAGATTTCTGCTCATTTTTGAACTGGTTCTTATGTGCTTGGTGCTTGTAATGTTGTTCGTCATCATTCATAGACTTTATGATGGTTTCTCACCCTATCATTTGCCTATCAATGTGAATGAAAGGAGCCATAGTTATGACTTTCGGATAGTTTGTAAAGAGGAAGCAATGTGTCAAATTTTCATTCATTATCCTGCGTATAGCCAAACATTCACCATAGGTTGTGTACAGTCGTGTTAAAGCTAACTACAATGGAGTAGTTTGCAGCCCAATCCTCATCTACATCAGTATCTTCCTTTCTTAATCACAGGCTAACTGCTTATGCCTTTGAGAACAAACTTGACTTGAAGTTTCTGGTGCTTTGAGCTTCTTCCCATTATAATTTATCGACATCTGTATTGAAGGAAATGAATAAATCAGTCACTGAAGCCCCTGAAAAACAGATATTTGTACTTCTATTACTGCCGGAGTATTGATTTTTGAAGAACTTTTAAATCCAATTTGTTTCTTTTTCAGAGGCTTTTAAAAGTGGGGAGCTGCAAGAACAGCTGGAGAAGGCTATGTGCTCGTGATACATTGCGCACTTGTAATTTATCCTTTAGTATGTACTCCATTGGCACTGAAACCTGTACATTGTTTATCATCATCTGTAACTTTGTATGATCCGTTTTAACAAGAATCAGATGATTTGTCTGGAGGTTTCGTTTCTGTTCTTCTGAACCATGGAATTTTCATTTGCTTTGATTGCGAGTTTCTTTGGACCCTTCCCCATTCCATACAATTGTATGACATTACTTTAGGTTGACTCTATAACGGCTCTAAAACTAGAAGATGATCAAATTTCTTTATCTGTTGATATCGTAGCCTTCGTAGGTGTTTGGGCTTTTATCACATTTTCCCGTTTCTATTTCCATGCAACATTGAATTTGGAATCCCTATCAAGTTTGACGGTTGCTTGTTTTTCCTTTGTCTCCTCTTTGGAGGTCGTTTGGCTTAACTTTTAGGATTTCAATTTTTCTTTTTACATTTCTTCCCCTTTTTTGGCTTCTTGTTTTCTATATATTTATCTCCTTACTTTTTTGACTTTTTGGAAGCTCTTGACGATGAGACAATGAAAGATAAGTTCAAAATTGTAGAAGCTTGGCTAAACAGCCAATAATTTTATCAGCAGGGGGCTGTAACATTGCCCAGAAATAAGCTGAGAAGTTGCTTGGATTGATGATACGACGATAGCAAGTGGTACATTGTTATCAACCGTCGTGCAGTCCTTGAGGCACCGTTTGTTAAACTCTGTTCATCCAGTTCTCTTGTTTCTGTCTGTTTAGCTTCCTAACCCAACCAACAAGAAGCAAGAACAGTAGCTAGATTCAACAAGAAAGAAGATAGATCTTTCAAATCGAAGGACAAATTCAGCACATAATAGTGCCAATAATTATTGTAATCTGAGTGGTTAATAAATGAAGTGTACACTAATTACAATTGTTCTCCTTACATTGCAAGCATCCATTTGCTAGCTCGCTCAAAAACCCAAAAAAAATGGCTCCTGCGGCCTCAACAATGGTAAAGAGATTTATGCCGTCACCAATTTATGCTTCTTCTCAACAAGCCATCAGCGCTCTTGTCTTGCTCACGCTGGGTAATCAGACCTACGCAACTGCAACCATTTATGCTTTCTTGAATCTCAGAACAACACAAGGGAGTGAAAAGAAAGCATACTCTCTGTCAGATCTCCAAGGATCAAAATTGGGTACTTGATATGGTGTTTCGACCCTCAAATCATGTCAAAATTGGGGAAGCAATGCTGTACAACACATTGAAGGCGGAAAAATGATGGGATCGCTGGTCCATTTTGCACCCCAAAGAATTTTTTAAGGGCTCTACTCAGCAAAACCTTGATATGGTTAATGTCGAGATAAGTTAACCTGGGTGTTAAAAACCAGGTCTCACATGGTGCTGTTCGTCAGAAACCTCGCAAGGCCATTTTTCAAGTGAAACTTGGTAAATTACGATGACTATCTGCAAATTCTCGCACCACACGTTTCAGCGTTCTCCCTCCTTTACCTTGCATATGGCCGTAATCAGTTTCCACACCATTGCATGTTTTACTCTCGAGATAATCTGAGGCAGCAGCGCCTAGGGCTTTGAGCCAGCTAGGGACCAACGTTTCTGCTTCACCTGGTTTCAAATACTCAACAGGCAGACCATGCACCTGGTAAGGAAAAAGTAGTTATGGTAGTATTCAGAAGATGAAGCACATGCAACCAAAGATACTTTGAAATACAAAAATGGAAGGCAGTAAAATTCGTAGTCTTCCCAAATTAAGTAGGGTGAATTTTTGTTTCTAGTGCTCAAATTTGACCTTAATTTAAGAAAACAATATGTTTTTCCACATTATGAAGATATGATTGTTATATTCGTATTCACAAGAATACTTTCATTGCACCAATATAATTTGAGAAAAACCAACGGTAATAGTTAGGCATTAGAAACAAAAATTAACACTACTTTAGGGATGGAGGGAGTATCAAATTGATCTTCCGAAGTAGTAATACAGCTGAATTAAAAGTCTTAAGAATCAATGGACAACCTATTTCCTCCCCTGTATTCACCTTGGAATACGAATAGATCCATATAAGCTATATCTTGAAGGCTTCACTATTATGTTGCGCTAAGTGAACGTAGTTTTGGGATATTCTAAATGTGAACTCATCCGTAAAACATTTTCGAGTTTCATGAGAGGGATTAGAATACGTATACAGTTTCACGATCATCAGTGTCCAGACCAAAGTCTGTGTAGATCACACATCATACTTTCGAGATCCTAAGTGTTGTATACTTGGACCAAATGAACCTCCACTTGGTAAAACCATTAACATATCAAACATGTTGGTAATGACAAGCATAGGTGGTAGGCAATGGTTTTGATTGTTTACAGCCCAATTTCTAACCGCATAACACCAATTACCAACTTTTACCACCTCCAGATAATAACAACATTCATGGCCAACTAATCAAGAAAGAAAAGCTAAGTAAATACAGCTGCAAGTAAGCTTCACATAAGTTTCGCCTAATTCAGAATGGTTCTCAACCTTGCATAAGTAAGCATACAAATAATTCCCAAAACAAAATTTGAGATATAATTTAGTCATTTTCCAAGACAAGGTGGAGGGGGAGATACCGCTGAATAAAGCCACCCGTGCAGAGATTCCCAACGAAGAACTGCTGACCAGGATGTTCTCTCACTCAAGCAGCACACTGCAGCTAACTCTTGCAAGATTGTTGCGGACTTGTGAACCTAGTACCACAGCCAATTGCAAATTATACATTTTAAATAGCATGAAATAAGTCTCAGATCTTTTTTTGAATCTGAACAGAAGTGGAATTTCTTAGCCTCTCTTAAGTCTTACCCTTGACATTGCGGAGGTTCCAAGCAGAGCATACAGCACATTGGAGACTAGCCCCTCACCGCTATTTGATATGACTTGAATAGCCACACCACTGAAGGCTCCTTCAGAAACATTTGTCACAGACTCCAATAGAGAGATCAAAGCAGCCTCCAAAAGACCTAGCTCACGACAGCAGAAGAAAGAATATAAATACAGGAAAAAGGCAAAAGGAATCAAACTTGATAAAAGCACCAAAGCTGATAACCTTCTGGGAAATTTTTTTTTACAAAAAATAAGAGAGAGAGAGAGAGAGAGAGAGAGAGAGAGAGAAAGAGAGAAATAAGGGGGAAAAAAAAGTATTTGACATCAAAAGTTGCGCAAGCAATTTGAAAGTGTCATGACATGCCCTGCCATATAACTACTCAAAGTTTAGAAACCCAATGTATATAACTAATGCTTACAAGTTACAAGAAATTAGATTTTTAACTTGATAGCATCACATATTCAGCAAGTATTTTGATTCATTTACGGCAGAGACAAAATCATACATGCCACATAAAATTACTTAAATTGATGTAAGGAGACATGGCCAGATTACTTTCAAATCAGCCCTTGCACAGATATACATTTATTTCACCCCATAACTTCAGGAGTCAAAATGCAAGATTACATTGCACAGATTTAGAGAACAAGTAACTATGCTGCAGTTACAAAAGGCATGGGGTAGCTATATTTGAGTTTAGCACAAGCACAACCGTGTAGAAGTGGTTAAATCCACTATCACAAACAGAGACAATTTAAAGGAACGCATAGGAAGCAAACTACACTTACATGACATGTATGACATCGCTGCTAGAGCGGCACCACGATGCATGGCTGTGCAACATATAGCTGCCTTTTGTAGGGAGGCTTCTAGTAAGGAACCTGATGCAGCCAATACCTTCTGCACAACATGTTGAATCTCAAATTATTATTCTTATTTTCTTTTAGAGAATATAGTCATTCAATAGAGAGAGAGAGGAGTATGCCTTGGGAGATACACGAACAAATGTAGATGTAAAACCAACATAAGCCTCCACTAAATCAGGCTCTTGATCGCATATATATGAGGAATTAAGAGCTGTCACTGATGCTGCATTAGTGAATCTCTCAAAAGTGCTGATAAATAGAGGTCCATATTCCTCCCGATGACCAAATTCTTCAATTACAACAGAAGCTGAAAAACAAAAGGAACATCTTTCAGGATGGGGTACTAAAGGGACAAAAATATAGGTTTAACATGGAAATCAAGAAGTTAAACTTTTTCCATGGACAATTTTAGCCCCAGGCTGCAGATATCTACTACCATAGGCCCATAGCAGCAGTTTAGAAAGGTCAGGTCAGGAATATGATAGCAGCTGCTACATTCTCATTATGAAAAAACAACAGCAATCCTAAACCCCTAAATTCCAACAGATAAATACGGAGCAGACAGTGCCGTTCTGAGCAATGAGCAAGAACTCTGCGCGGAATTTTATACAAGAGCCCAAACTTGCAATCATCTTTGCTTGTTAAGTGATTAAGGTGATCTTTTCCTTGCTGTTGCCTGTCTGAGTAGCAACTTCCGTATTCTCTACAAGGGGCAGTCATTTGAAACTCACTTCAAAGAAAAGTGGGGTCATATTTGCATCTCAACTTCTTAAGTGAGTTGTTCTCCAGCTCAGCTCAGCAAATTTTGAGTATATATGACAACTAACAAAGGTCATACAAGTCATTATTACAACTTTTGGCTGCAGAAAGTACCAATAATGGGTGTTCTACGCCACTGATTTCATTTCCAGTCATGTAGGACCTTCTGTGGTTGGAAACTAGGTGCATGAATCACACACAAATTATGCAAGTGGATACATGAAACAATTTTCTAAGAATATTAAAAATGCACCAACTGCACCCAATTTTTTGAAGCTAGCTGCCATCACAGCAAACCACAACATCATCCACCATGATGGACTAATGCAAAACCACACAGGAGAATCCGACGTCAAAGAAACAATGGCATTGCACAATTTGAAGAATCCAGGAATTACTCAATAAAAATATTCAATCTGGAGAAATGGGAAACGACTCAAACGAGAAGTTTTTTTTTTAGTTAGAAAAAGGTAAATATTAATAAAAATCAGAAATACAATCTTAGAGGAGAAGGTATTCTCTAAGAAGAATTTATAACACATCAGCCCAACGACGAAGAATGTGTGAGACAGAATAACTCACCAAACAAACAGCAACCTTAGCCAATAAAGAAACTAAAAAAGACTACCCTATCACACAATCTATCAACACACATAGACCTGCAGGTAAAGACGCCGGCATTCCTCTCCAGCCAGATACACCAAAGGACCACAAACATAGCATTTTGCCACAACACCTTCTTTTCCTTCCGCCCACCAAAACCCACAAACCTTACAAGCAAGAAATACAGAACAGTAACTGGGCACACCCAAGTCTCCCCCATCACAGTAACCAGCCAAAGTAGCCGACTCCAAAAAGCCCTCGTCACCTCACAACACAAGAAAAGGTCCGCAGAGGACTCGCTGTTCGCTCTACGACTCAAACAAAAAAGTGTCTAGATGACACCATGTATAGAGTCCTTGGGTGGGTTATAAAGGGTTATTTCAAGAGATTGTAAGATTTTTTGAAAAGATTGCGGGCAGTTCTCTTAATCAGACGGTGCAAAGCATAACAGAAGTAGAACTAGAAGGGCTTCTTCCAGCTTCAACAAGGCCATAAAAACCATAGACTACATTCTACAGAAGAACATGATGAAAGGGTCCAAGTCAGGAGCTTGAAAGGTAGGGAACTTGTGAATGCAACAGGAAAATAGCTTACGTCACATATAAGCCTTGAGTTCCACTCATTATTCCCAGAGAATTATGACCTTTTCAGTGAGGGTTGTGTCTCATGTCAGATGTACTTGCTTTAAATTCTTGAGGATCCCACTTTCCTGATATTTAACTGCCAATTCCTTACATACAGACACACAAACATGTGACTCCGAACTGATATACCTATATATACGAGTTTCATATCTAATCCATTCCTGCAAACGGCTCTCCCTCTAGCGACTAGTCTATAAATATCCTAGTTGAACGGTACCACCTGCCATAAGCTCTCCTCAACATCTGTTTTACCAACTTGAAGTTCATGATCAGAAGGGTAGTGAACTGGTTTTCAAATTATTTTTGTTTGATAAACGTTTTCTTCGAGCACTTTCCCATTAAATACAGGTTACACTGAGTAACATAAGTCACAGAAATTAAGATATAAAACTTAATACACCAAGCCTAAACAGATTAAATTCACAAAACCGAAGACCGAAGCAGACCCACTGATATGTCAAGTACTCCCTCCGATTTTACATAAGCTTCGTTTTAGCAAAATTTTCTTGGGTTTTAAGCAAGTATCATTAGCACTTCGTTGTAAAAATTTGACTAGCTTACCTATTTGATCCCCACATTAAACACTTTCTACTATCTTTTTCCAATGATACTAGGATAGATTAGTCATTTGACTTCGTTTCTTAATTAGTGTGCACAAACCTAAAATGACATTTATTTAAAACAGGAGGAAGTATCATTGAGGCTCGTTAATTCATTTATACCTGTTCTGATGTAACATTCATGACCTTGAAATGACAAGAAGTTTGTAGACAGGCAGTCTAAAACTGTGGGTAATAATGCTGAGAAGTGTTGCCCTGACAAGAGAAACAAAAACTGCAGTTTAGACGGTGCATGATTCTAATATACACATAAATACTCACCCTTTTCCCTGGCCTTTGAGGAACCTAGGTAGTTCTTTAGAATCAGAGACAATTACCTGATGAATGAATTGCTTGAGAAAGAGCTCGGCAAGCAGCTGCAGACAAGTTGCCATTTTCCATGTGGTCTAGTCTAAAAAGTTTCTCTATCATGGGCCAAAAAATGCTCAATAATGCAAGCAGTGGATCGTCTGCAGCAGAGCCACTGGACAAAGGTGGTGCAAGATGACTGAGCACAGTGCCCATCCTGTTTGAATGAGTAACTTTTAGAGGCAACTTAAAGCAGAACGCTACTGATAAATGATAAGATAATTATGTCACTAAGGTTTTTAGCATGAATTCAATAGAAATGGTAAAATCAAAGGGACAGACATTTGGTAGAATTATCCTAGCAATCATAATGCTGAACATGAAGTTTTATCAATTGCTCCAACATTATCAATATAAAGAAGATCGAGAATGTACTTCAAAGGTTATGAAGCCCCAGTAGTTACAGAATTGCTGAATTTATACTACTACTCAATTGACTAGAGGCTCTTCACAAAACACGACACTTCACCCTTCAAATGTCCACGACAAACCTGTTCAGTCCTCTGGATGCAGAGTTCAGAATTTGTGTATAAGTAGCTGGGTTCTGCCTCAAATCATGTTCTTTGTCATCATTAATCTGAAAAAAAAGTTTCAGGTTTCAGTTTCAGTTCTTAACTCAGGCAGCTCAAGAGTTCATGAATCTGAAGTTTATATATGTCTATGTCAAATAATGAGGAGATAAGAAAAGATTACATCTTAGTATGCATCAGAACATCTCCTTTCATATCTACTTTAACAAAAACGATAAAACAATTTACTCATATCAACAACAAAACAATATAACAAAAAAGCTTACAAGTTTCCCTATAGTGTCATAACTCGAAGAAAGCAATCTAGTCAACAAGTTGTTCTTTAGCTCATTATTTGGTAGACTACCAACAACAAGGGCAATTGCACCAACAACTTCTTCCTCATCATCTGGAGGCAAGAGCTGCTTTTCAAGACCCTGAGGAACAAGTGGAAGAGATGAGACAAGAGAATAACAGAGAAGCTCACGCAAAATAACAGCATTCAAACAGGAATGTAGAATTTCAACAAGTGATCACAATGAGTAAATCAAGACAAATAAAGAGATGGAAAAAAGCACAAGCAACGCTTATATTAGAACATTCAAAGTTTTTGAGAACCTAAGATTGGATCATGGTGTGTTCTTGCACCCAATTCCCATAGCAAGCTATCAACTAGTACTTAAAATGTTCATTGATGGATGGTTCTCTACTATATTCCTATGTTCTCATATTTGCATTTTCTATATTAAGATATATTATTTGTGTTAGTATATATATCTATCTTTTCAGCACATATGTATGTCCTCAGTAGTCATGTACCCCTCCAACTACTACTAATTAAATTGTTCAAGTACTACTTATACTACCCCTCCTCGTTCTTCTCCAATCTACTTTGCAGTTCATCCAAAATGTTTTATGGTCCTCCGGAATAGCCTCTCTACTAGCTTGACACAATAGGGATAAAGTTGTGTACATCTTGACTTTCACAAACCCCCTAAAAGAAGGGATCACAGCGGGGTTTAAACGTTGGTCGTAATACTACAACCACATTTAAAATAAAATAATTAAAAAAAAAACCATTTGAGCATACTACAACCCATGGTTCAAGATCGCGGTATCGGTCACGGTTGGGGTGACGATCTGGACATTGCAGACAGACTGATACAGGTTTAGCGTAATGGGTCACAGTTGTTGCAGGGTGAATTTTGATATTGGCCATATTGGTTGTAGTGGCCATTACAGACACATTGGCCATGTAACGGCTATAGCAATCATGTATCAGACACCTCTTGACATATCGCGATTTCGCGTATCGGCAACCTTAAAAACGGATATGTAACAGCCCAAACATCGTGTTTGCCTGGTATTTCATACCATGCTACAAGCGTGAAATCAGCAGAAGCTGCAAACCTTCCACATTACCCACAAAAGAGGTTTGCGACAGTTATCGCAGTCGCAACCGCAATTTAAAACCAGGGAGCACATTAGCCTATCTATGTTCGGGCTTGCTGTATGTTAGAACATTATAATGAATACAATTTCGATCCAACTTGCATTGTTCAGTAAATAATGCTGACTATAGCCTAAAAAATGATAGGTTTTTCATTTAGTTCACAGGGACATAAGCTGGAAGTAGTCATCACTTTATCAGTACATTTAACATAAAATCATAATACACAACATTGCCGGTAACATAAGCTAATCAGTTCAACCTACATCTAGATTAGAATATGCAACATCAAGAATTTCATCCCGACTGCATTAACTTGCTTTGGGATAGGTTCACAAATTTACCTTCTCTATGGGCCAAGGCAATAAGGACTTCAAGCATCTATCTGTTTAGCAGGTCCAAAGAAACTGGATCAACTTGTAATTAGCTTTCTCATAAAGGACACCTTTTTCTCTTATATGTTACCCGGACTCTTCATTTCACATCAAGTACCCGTGTTGGACACTCGACACTCATAGGTATGGACACTTGACACTTCAATTGAGGCTAAAAACATGCATATTTTTCAAAATATTGCCGAGTCCAACACTTGGACATGTATCCATGTTAGACACTTCCAGCCGAGTCTGAGTAACATAGGTTGTGCTCCTATTTTTAGTTAATATATATACTTCTTTCTCAAAAGGTCAAGAATTGCATTTGAGGCAAGTGAAAGCATATGATGAAAATCACCATGTGTCTATATTATCTGCAATATTAGAACTTGAACCTTTATTATATCTATCAAATCAGCATTCATAATTTAAATAAGACAGCTTGGTAGAGCAATTAAGCAAAGATTTTTGAATCTATAAATATCAAATTATGCTGTATTTCCTCTCTGGGATTAGCATCTTTAATTAAATAATTTTTGTAATGTGAATATAACATACGTGGGTTGAAGTGAACAATTTTTAGATAAAAGAAAATTATATTAAAGAAAGAGGACATCCTCCCAAAGGGTAACAATAACAAATTTGCCCAGTTTCTCTAGACATAAGAAATTTAGTAGCCCCTCCCCCACCCTTGCCCACAAAGAAGCTAAGATAGATAAGTCACTCTATCCCAAATATGGTCCAGCAATAAAGTACACCTTGAAAACACTCGTGCTCTCCGGTCCAAACAAAGGCACCACTAGATTGCAAAGTAAGCATTGTGCCAAAGAATCCTCCTCTCCTTGTTACTCCCCAGGTTAAAAAGTGATCTTATTCTTCAGTGCTAGATCACAACATTTTAAGCTTCAGTAATGTGGGTTAAATAAGATTTATGCAGCTTCACACATAAACTCATAATTCTTTCCATATATGTATCAACTTGCATACACATCTTACATATTCTTAATGAAATTACAAAAGTATAATTGTATAGATGAACCAGAAAACGAAATATAGTTTTTCTCAAGAAAATATAAATAACCATGCATTTGCATTTGGTAACAAATCAGTTTAGAGCATGATAACTCACCTCTCCGATCCAGATTAAAATTTCTAAATTTGATGGCTCGAACATAATCGCAGAAGCATCTTCACACATTTTACGCAAGGCAGAGGCACAAGAACTTGCAGACAGAGGCTGTGATATTCCTGTAGCAAGGAATAATCTAAAAGCAGAGAATTACGGTCAAAAAAGTAAAATAAAGAACACTTAAACAAAGAAATACATGCCTCATTAGCATGGATATACATTCTAACATCTTTCTCACATTTTAACTCATAGAACACATGCCAACAAATACAATCAAGTAAAAGCAGAAGCTCACAGCAGAGGTCTAGCATTAGTTTGAAGAATAGACAGCCACTTGGAATAGGAACCAATAACATCAGCAAGAGATCTGTATACCTGTAACAGAGGACCACAGGGTACAAGGATAAGTCTTTGTGAAAACAACCTACCTCAGAAACTAGCAAACCATTATAGAAATTTACAAAAAGACGACGTATCAACATACAATACACATGAACCCTCTTGGTTCAGTAGAAGTCCCGTTGGACAAAATTGTCACCAAGTGCATTATTATAGAAAGGTCAAACTTTTGACTGTCCTGTACGACCAATTCAGCGACCTGTATAGCACGAAAGAAACACAGGAGGTTTACGATTAAAACTTGATATTAAACAAACATCAAACAATGCAAAGAAGCGTGACCCACAGAACCATAAAGTACAAGTAGCCATAGGAGAAAATTTTGAAGCACATTTTCTTTGCTCACATCGGCCAGATGACATAAAAAGTGCAGCTTCAACACAGTGATAGACTCAGCACTGAGTGAACATACATAAAGCAGGTTGAAATAAAGATACGGAAGCAGACAAGTTATATTTACTCACAGCATTGAGTGCAAACATTCTTGCTTCTATTTCCTTCCATGGAATCGGCATGTTTCCTGACACCCAACCACCGTGGAAAACCTATAATTACATTGGAAACAAAAATACACATGTATCATACAATTAAAAAAACATGTTTAAATTCAGCTAGCATGCAAGGCTTAAAGATGAATGCTTTTGGCTAAGCAGAAAATTTTTGCTTTGCTGATGTTAAACAAGACATTGTCTCGACTACCCTCCCATCTTTATGGCACAATAATAAATTTGCAACTGCCAGTTCCCAAGTCTAACCTTTGTAACTCTAGAATTAAAGGGTTCATTCTGGGACAAAATGCCCAAATTGGTATTTGGAAGACCCCTTCCCCCAAAATCAGTATAAAAACCCTCTAGCAACGTTAAAGATATAGAAGTTTCCATATAGATTCCCCAAATATTGGTATGAATAGGGATCAAAACTGCGATATTGGCCGAATGGTGGGCACCCCTTCACGTGCCAAGATTTTGTGCGTCGACAAACGTATCAACAGGGCTGTCTCAAACTTTTCGGAACCTGTGCTAAAGTTTAAAATGAGGCCGCTATAAAAATGATTCAATTTATTCCAATGATCAATTATGTTTAACTTCTCATCCCATAAGAATAAGGATTAAAGAGATATATGTTGGATCTACAAAGTTGTGGTCCTTTTAAATTGGGGGCCATGCTTCTAAAACCGGGCCGTGTACAATCTTTCCATGTGGAACATGGGGATAGGCGGCCATGCGTTATGTTCATACCAGTTTACAGATATTAATGAAACTTAACAGTCATATCATATTGGACAGGAAGCTGGAGCAAAGAGGGGCAAAAATGAACAAAGATACAGAGGGGAGAAAATTTTGATTGGAAGGGAGAGAGAAAGAATGTTGCAAGAGGCAAATGAAGGTCTGAAAGACAAAAAGAAATCAATTATAAGTTTATAAAAACAACTCGATAAATTATCATAAAATTAATTCTCACACGGAGATATCCCCGAAAATCAAGTTTTGAGCGTATCTGCCACAAAGTCCATATTTTGAGGCCCTAAAGTCACCAGGGATATTATAAATTCACAAGGGTTCATTTCAAATACCACTTTGGTCGCTCCATTGCTTTTTTTGGGAAATCTAACTAGTTGGTGAGGACTAGCTTCATTTAAATTTTTGGGAATATAATAATTCTACAACATGGGTGTTTCAAACTTTTCTAGGTTCCAAAAATTGAATTTGAAAATGAATCAGCAAATTCATCTTTCCAACATTCAGATCTCCAGAAACTGAAAATCATAACATATCTTGAAAATCATAACATCTACAAAAATCGTGCCCTCTTAGCAAGTGTCAAGATGGAAGCCAAATATAAACCAAATTCTACTCATCTTCGCTGCCAATGCAACCAGTTTCCAAAATACTTGTACTATTACCAAAGCCATTCAGCCAATACTACTATACCCTTTGGCCTGGAGTCACAGCTAGGAGGACCATTCACCACTGTCACCCTACTTCAAGGTAAAATGGAAATCCATATGAGTGCCTGATAGTTGATAGTATGGCCCTCCATAGAAAAAAGCAAAAAAGCGTATCAAGCACCTAGCATTACAAGCATAAAACATGCAAGCTAGGGCATTTCGGGGGTGGGAAGCTATCTTCCTTCTTTCCCTTTTTTTCCCCTTCTTTTTGAATGGTGGGTTTGTGCTGAAGTGTTAGTACACATCTAAAGAAAAATAGTTTACACTTTTCAAAACCACTGCATGATAAAGACACAAGATAAAGAAAGCACTCAGTCTATGGTCGCCTATGGGAATCATAACAATTGCATATCTTACATTCACGAGCAAGCAAAAATATTTTTAAGTACCTTTTGCATATATGTCACAGATCCTAAAAGGTGGCAAATTTCCACCAATAGTTCAGCCAAGCTCAACCTGAAATTTGCAAGACCATCTGGCAGCTCGCTGCTTCCTCCATCTCCTTCATAAGTAGAGTCATCAACCTGGGGATATAAACAAAAGAGATAAACTAGGTATTCCAATGCAGCAAGAAAAGGTGAGGGAAACATGCATTAAGGCATGCCAGAAATGAATAGATAAGCACTGCCAATAAGATTATCACACTGCACTCTAAAGAACAAGGATTCAACTAACGTCATTTTGAATTTTAAAACTATCCCTGCCCAAAGTGACTTCAGCAAAAAGACAAAGCAGTAGCAGTTAAGCACCAAAAGCAATCAGAGCCCGGAGAAGGACAGCAATGCAATTATATCCTTATCAAAATAAGCTCTATGATAATAGGTAAGAAGCATTACCAACTGTTGAAAAGAAAAAAAGCTAAAACCAAATCATAGTTGTTAACTTATCTACTCCCGTGTTGTTCATATTAATCCAAAACAGCACATAATGTTGAATATGTAATCCTTGAATCATCAAGTCCATGAAACTTATATGCAGCTCCATTAACCAGCAGGTATGTACTTTTAGAGGGAAAAAAGAGTAAGTAAACAAAGACAGAAAGTAAAAATCTGAGCACATCCAGCAGAGCATCAAGTAAAGCTTTTATATTGTGGGTGGGGATTGGCAGGTTGCATTTTTTTCCTTCTAGCATACATATGTACCATAAATTTTTTTAAAAATACAAGAAGGTAAGACGGGAGTAAAAACCTGAGTCCGCAGCAGTAGAGCATCAAGTAAGGCTGAGAATACAGGGGAAAATACTTTTTTTACATGTTCCCTTCTATCATCTGCATCAAGGCCAAGTATATAGCTCCCAAGGCTACCCCTGAATATAGAGAAGAGGAAAGACCAAGCTGCTCATTAATATCACAGACCATTCTTCTGTTTGTTCTCCTCCCACAATTCAGTGCAAGTGGCCACCACCCACTTGCAAAAATACAATGCACTCTAGAAACACAATAAGGATCAGATAATAAAAGACAATTATCTTGCAGCTGTGACAAACTCATTCTTTGTACAATCCAAGAGTTCAGAACTTCCACAGAAATTGAAAACATTGCAGGGTAGAACAATACCAGAACTGCAATGTTGAATCCGCGATATCCCAGTCTTCAGAAGGAAATGCCACACAGCTGCAAGACCATGACCACATTAGCAGTTCCAACAAATATAACATAAAAGGAATAGAAGCTTGACATCACAGATTTTCATTCCTAATAATTCAAAAATGCTATGATAGCATGAATACCTAAACTTCGACAGAAATTGGAATATGTACACTCTTGGAACAGAAAATAAATCTACATGTACCAATTTATTCAGACAAATTAGCATTATCAGGNATCCAAATCATACTCTCAGAATCTGTTAGGACTTTGTCACGCTTTTGTATCAGTTTGCAGGATAAATCCTTCATTCAACCACACAACCAGATGCACAAGTTATGTGTCCACACAAGAGAATAACACTGCAAATTTGACTTGGAAAACCCCTTCTCGCTTCATTTGGGAAAACAACCAGAACAAGGTACCAAACATTTGCGATCAACAACGGAGAAAGAGTTATGATCGTAAACCCTCAAATCACTAACATTGTAATTAGCCCATAGCTAGTGTTTGACGTTAGTCTCTTCGTCCTTAATCACCTTTTCCTTTCTCACATCATTCCTCACAACTCACAAGCGCAACTTTCTGGACAGATAAAAGCTAAAAAAACCGTCACTAGCAATAACCCTCACATATATTTCCCTCAGCCTCTACCTCCCACTCGAGTTTGGTGATGCCAAGAAAGATGCATGTATCTCACGTAAAACTTCTCTACCTATAGGCCTCAAAATAATCTTCTTCCTATCGAACTAGGAAATCCGACACCATCACACAAAAAGCACTTACTGAAATAGCTTCCCAATTGCCATGGAACATTATTTTCCAACCCAATTATTTTTGGAAATGTTTCTAAAATAGTCTAACGAAAACAAGTTAAAAGACACGAGCAGACCTTAATAGTGCATCTGCCAACACCAAAGCTTCTGCACTTCCTTCTGCAATCAACGATGGTGCCTACCAAAAGAATGGAAGGGTTAATAGCAGATAGCAAAGATGTCATGAATAGAATTTGTTTGATATAGCTGTACTATGGCAGGAGAAATTGGAGACCATCAAGTCCAAAAAAAGATCAAGAGTTGATGTAACATATTGGCAACTTACAGCCTGACCAATTTCTGACATCAAGCATGCAAGTCCGCTAACTATGTTCTCATCTCCATTAGCAAGAGCTGGAAGAAGCAGAGCATCCTTTAAAAACTGAACTCTGCATAACAAAACCTGAGGTAGCTCCTGGAAAAGTGAAGCAATTCAAATAAGGTCATGAAAATAAGTTTGTAGGAAACATCTAGAAGTTTGGCTTATAAAAGAATATAAGTGATAACTTGATGAAAGAACAAACTAATACTATTGGATGACCAGGAATCCTTTAATTATGAAAAACAAATCTGTCAGCTCAAAAGAGCTTGCCAACCATGCTGTAAAACTGATGAAGACACTTCTTGAATGCTCCTAAAGCAGGCGGAGACATCATAAAACCCACTCAATTTAAGCCACATCCCTTGCAGTAAACTGCTCTTGAAATTTCCAAACCATTTTTTTTCCAGCTAATATTGGCTAGCAAGACTGTCATAAACACAAGTTCGAACCTACCTCATAACGACTCACAAGCTCAACCAGAACTTCAACAGCCAAATCGAAGGAGGATGAAACCTAGGTAAAATAATAACTAACAAGCCATCAGTAATAATTTTGATCCATGGGTAGGTTTGCAACGGGGTTATAGGTGATGAACACCACAATTAAAACTAATGATTTATATACCTGCAAGGAGTGGAAAACGAAATTAAGAAGAGGATGAGAAGGCAATGAACCAGCAGGAATCTCATAGAAGCATCCAGCCCGAACCTACAAGCAAGAAAATGTATTTTAATTAGATAAACAGTACAAAGATTGAAGATAAACAAAGATCAATACTATGTCCTTTCCATTGCCAACTAGACAGCATAAGAGTGGAACTTTGTCAAGAAACCACAGCCAATAGCACAGGTGTTAATTAAATTATAGACATTGGAAGATCACCCTGCTTTTTGTTAACAAGCATTAATAGACATTTTTCATTAGTTTCTTTTTTCTTCTTTTTTTCTTTTTTGCTATGCCCGACTAATCCCATGGGCCCGGAAGTTAATGGCCAAGAAAATCTCCGGTGGCCCTAAAGGGACTCGAACGTATTAATGGACTTTTGAACACGAATCTTACCCAACTAAGCAAGCAGCGCAGTATCTTCCTATTCTTTTCGTGAAGTTGGTTGGTATCTTCAAAGTTTTTCTCTGATTGTTGTTGTAGGAACTCAAGAACCATTGGAGTATGTGAGAGAAGCTGCATTTCATCAATTCATAAGAGCAGGATAAACAGCATGCAAAAAGGAGGCATGCTATTCCAGATTTGAGGGAACACCTCTCTGGTATACTGGGATCTCCGTGCTGAGTTTATGGTACTATCAGTACTATGATCCTCAACTATTTCTTCTGGCAAAACGGTGAGCATCTCCAAGACAGCAATGTTTCCATTATCCTGTGTTTGCAAATTTTGTAGATTGTAGAAAAGCTGTTCTATTGGTTGCTTATGCTCTACTGCACGGAGTACAAGTGCAGCTAATGCCAGACAGATCTGAGTCAGTAGCTGCTAGGAAGAATGGTGGGAACAAAAAAATTAATGTTAATGTAAAGAACTACAAAAAAAAGACAAATAATTGTGATGTTTTAAAAGTGAATCTTTCAACATTAGAACGACTAAATAGAGTCCTTTCCTTCATATAGATACTAGTGAAAAGAAGCGTGTATAGAAGAAGGAATAACCTGTGGAGGCCCTAAACTATATCTTTTAGCAGCCAACAAAAGAGCATTCAACAAAGCATCCTTTGCTCCCAACTGCAAGTAGCTGCCTTCATTGTGTATCTGACAAGGACATTATTATTTAAAATGACGTGATCAGACAAGACTATTACAATTTTGATCCACACTCAAAAAAATATTACAATTTGAATCCAACACACAATTAGAGGTTCTTTTTCCCTTTTATTTATCAGAAAGGTTTTGGAGTCAGCATGACTTTCTAATAAGTAAACACAATTTGGCAAACAAGGGCCACGGACGTCCGAAGGGATATTATCAAAGCCAGCCAAATAAATGAGATATAAAATTTACAAGAAGAATTTTCATCTATCCTTTTTAGAGTAGTATGACTGAAGACTTCCACAGACCATACATTCAGAGACACAAGACACTGCAACTTTTCTTACATTAATCAGAAGGGCCCTGGGCAAAAAACTCTCACAGAAGATTAAAAAAAAAAAAAGAAAAGAAAAAAGAAAAAAAATCCCATTACTTTACATTCTTTCAGCCAGTACACACATCCTTGGTTTTATGCCAATTATAGTTGCATAGACTGTTGATAATCAGCAATTCAGTTCCCTGCTAACCCATATTCCAGAAGCATCGACCCAGGATTGCAGATCTATGCATTATAGATCCACTGCTTATCGTGGTACAAATACATTAGTTTGAGCCATTTGATAGAAAGGTGTGGCTGATGAGAACAATTCAGGACAGAAGTACAGAGATCGTTTTGACAAGTTGTTGTCAAGGCCCCATAAACAATCTGATGAAAGGCTGCATGATACTACTCAAATTAACAATTCAGGACAGAAAACAAAGTACTATGACTCAGCTGATGAAGTATCATGGTTTAAAATTTGAGGTTCTTAGCGCCAGCAACAGCATCAACTTCCAAGGATGGATGGTGTATACAAGCTCTCACGGCCAACAATAATAACTGATGAATCAAAGGACCAACTTCCTTAAAATCCAAGTGAAAGCAACGACAAAAGAACCCCGAAAAGGCACCAAATTGACAGTCCATGCAACTCCCAATCACACCCACAAAATTTTCACAGCATTTCATGACTATATTGACTCAAACCCTCAAATTCAGCAAAACACAATTTTAAAGCAACAACAAAAGAACTATCAAGATACACCAATTTGACAACCCATGCAAAATAACAACCCAAAAAATGGGAGCCCACATAATCACCCTGCAATTGATAATTAGTCAAAGAAAACACTAACTTCAGCAAAACCCAATTGAAAGCAACCGAAAAACCATCAAAAGGCACCAAATTGACAACCAATACAACGACACCCAAAACAAAAATCCCAATTCAAGGAAAACCCAATTGAGCAAAGCAACCTAACAACCATCAAAAGGCACCAAAGTGACAACCCATGCATTTGAAAAAAAAAAAAAAAAAACACAGTACTAAAAAGGCTACAAACCTTGCGTTTGAGAATCTGGGCAGCAAAGAATTCAACTTCAACATCAAATTGGCGGTGAGAGGAAGTGAGGAGAGAAGTGGCAACTTCCCAAGCAGCATCAGATTGTTGGAATTGAATCAGCCATTGATTAGCTGCAACCCTGTTGCAAGACTGTGAATCGTGGTTCAACACATGAACTGCTTGAGCTACCTGGATTTGCAAATCCTCCATTTTTTTTTATTTTTTTTATTTTTGTGGGTTGTGTGATTGATTACCCAATTCAAATACTCCACTGCTAGTAACTAACGACTAACGAGAGTTGCGCTTGCAACCCCCTTGTTGGGTTTCTCTCTCCTCCGAGAAGTGATGAGAGAGAAAATGGCGAATCATCGGCGGAGAGGACGACGCCTGTAATTCCTTGTTGTTGATCTGACGGCTATGATTGGCTAGCTTATTGTTGGTTTCGAAGAGGGTGACTAGTGGGTTGCATGAGTGGGGAGAGAGATAATCATAGAAGAGAGAAAGATCGGGAGATGCCTACAAAGTTGGGTAATTTGGTTGTTCCTAGTCAAGTGAAAAACTCACTTAGGTTTATCTATTACTCTAATATAAGCCAACTCCCAAATTTTGATGTCTAAAATGTGATTTCCGATATTACTCTTTTCTATTTTACACCTTCCCAAAAGTTACTAAGGACAATAATATCACTAACTTTTTGCTTTATATGAGCCAACTCCTGACCTTTGATGTCCAAAAAGTGATTTCCGATATTACTATTCCCTATTGCACCTTCCCAAAACTTACTAAGGATAGTTATGTAACTTATTTTGGCCAGCAAATAAATAAATAAATATGATAAATTGGTAAATAAGATATTGTTACAAATTTGAAAATAAAAAATAACCGTCTATATCCCTATAAAAAATTAATCGAATTGTATAATTCCCCTTCAGATTTGGAACCGCCGAATTATCAGATGGGTATTTTTAATAATCACCCTTCGTCATTTGGGTATCTTAAAAAACTCCGATACCAAATGAGTATTTTTATTGGACCAATAGCGCATATAGGTCAAAAAATTCTCCGCCTGTGATGAAAACTTCATTTATCCTGTCTTTTTGATACTGAAATGCATTTTCTTATTACTTTTGTTTATCTAAAATCACTTTCATCCCCAATAAACCTCCTTAATCCCTTTTTCTTTCTCTCTCCTCCTCAAGGAAATTGGGAGTTAAAAGGGTTTTTTGGGGATTAAAGTGATTTTAGATGAATAAAAGTAATAAGGAAATGCATTTCAGTATCAAAACAATCGGATAAGTGAAATTTTGGGCACCAGAGGCGATTTTTTTGGCTCATATGCGCTTTTGGTCAATTAAAAATACTCACTTGGCACCAAAGTTTTTTTAAATACCCAAGTGGCAAAGGATGTCATAAAAAATATCCATCTGGTAAATCGGCGGATTTGGTACACCTCAATGTAGTTCCCTCTCACTTAGAAGCGGTTATGCAATTGGAAGTTAGTATACTTTTTCACTTTTCATTACTAGTCTATACCTGTGTTATGCACAAATTTATTTCTGAAGTTAAGTTCACTCTCAACTAATTCAATTTTTAGCACTATCTTTATTACCAACATTTAACTTTCTACCTTTAAAGATTGAGATTCAAATTTTTAAAAAAGAAAAAAATTGATTCAAACTTAATACTGGCTACTATCTAAAACCAAACTTTTAGATAATGAAATACATAAAGATTGTGAAGAAAATTACTTCTATAAGTAAGAAATTAGTGTTATATAAAATCTAACCAACCAAAAAATGCATTTACATACTTCGTACGTATAATAGGTGATATCTAAATTGACAAATAATCCAATTCTAAGGAATATTAACAAAAACAAAGCTAACAATTAAATAGAGCGTAGTACTATAAAGTGAAATACTACAAAGCAAGAGTAAACTATTTTTGATGTCTAAACCTTATAAAAACAATATCTTTGCATAGTGATGAGGACAGAAGTTACTCCTAACAAAATACAATTGTTAATATGGAATATAATCACTTCCTTGAACATTAGTAGTGCATCCAAAATAAATAAAATAGTGAGAGAAAATTAATGAAATATTAATTTATAAGCAATTTATGAGAGATACAAAAGTAATAGTGAGATATATAATACTTATAATTACCACCATAATTGAATAAAATTATGGAAAACAATTCATTGACCAACTTAACAACTTGTGTTACACGCAACATTTTTGGTGAATCAATAAAGGAGATTGTACCCACCATTAGTACCACTATTTAAATAAAAAAAAAAACCAAACAGGGAAGAGAGAGTCTGCTACCCTGAGTCGAGTGCAAAAACTCCGATAAATCGTCTACCCTTCATGATAGCATCAGCTCTTGAACTCATCAAGTTAACAATTGACAACTCACAACAAAACGCCATAATCACTGGAGCATAAGCAATCAACGCCAACTTTGCACTCCGTTGGAAATTCTTGCAATACATAATTCTGGTGAATGATGAAGTTCAAACAATTTGATATCAGATTCCTCTAAAAATTTAAGTAGAGAAAGTAAAATATCCGAGAAAAAAAAAATAACATACACTAATTTTACATTTTCATGGTGTTGAAATGAGAACTTCATGTTTTCAACAAAACAAAACAAAATATAAAGGCC